>DWCF01000685.1:0-40563 GCA_018230265.1 Delias oraia | reverse complement strand
GTGAAACACAGTACGAGTACCGTTTCACGCTGAGTATTCTGTGAGCCCGTGGTATCACTTCGGACGAGCCGGCCCAATCAGTGCATCAGCATATACTTCAGCATGGCTCTCCCACGGGTGTGACAGTGTTAAGACACTCTCTTGGTCACTGTCAAGCCCTTCCAGGGGCATAATAAATTATAAATTAAATTGTAATTGTCCGGACCGGAAATCGAATCCTATACCTCTCGCTTCATGGTACATTTTTAAAACCATTAATCTACGAGTCTCTCAAATAGTAATACTATAATTTCATTAGGGTCTTGTTTAGTTTTAAAAAACCAAAAGTTTCATCAAGGAGTTAGTGGAGAGTGACCCTATTCAAAACTCCCAAGATAATTATAGACTTGACAAAATATGATATAACTGTCATGGAAAAACCAGAGACCTATGATGAGCCGTAATAATATACTCAAAAAAATTATTAAAATTAAAAAAATATATAAATAGATACAAAAATCAATTTATTTTCACAAAAGCTAACAATTCTTAAAAAGAAACTTCAATATCGGAGGAATTGGCTAAATATAATTTAGAAATGGAATTAATTTATCACAAATAGAATTTTAGAAACACGAGAAAGAAATTTTTGCCAAAAATGAAGGTGCAATTGGTGTATTTTCTGATAGGTTGTCTATTATGTTCAGCTTGGCAGAACTTTATAAGGAGAATGCAGAGCGGTTAGAATCATTATTAATATAAACTTCATGACAAATATTGTAACATGGAAATTCTAATAGTTTTTTCTAATGAGGCCACCTTTGGGTAATTTGGATGGGAGGAAATATTTGATTAAACAATCTGAATACTCAAATACTACTTCAAATTATTCAATAAAAAACAAAACAATACGGTACCAATGTTTGACTCAATTTTCTATTTTGAAAATGTTATTAGATATTTTATAATAAACTCTATGACATATGAAGTCCATGAATTGTAGCTAAAGAATTGTGTAAGAAATAGTAATTCAAAATGATAATTTTAAAATGTAGAAAGCCGTACTTAAAATTATAATAAATATTATGATTTTTCTTATAATTAGAAGACGATATATTGTATTTTAAATCAATCAAAACCCAATCGTTTCTTGTATACTATTTTAGTAGCATTTTATTATAGCTAAGAGAAAAATGTTTTAAAAAGGTTCTGAAATAACATTAGGTTTGCGTTACGCTGCGAGAAACTATGTTAGCCTTACAAAATATTGTTATAGGAACAGTTTGCCATTTGGTCAATGTGCTTTTCAATAATCGCAGACGAGGCTGCTCCGGCCGGCCGGATATTGGAAAGTTCGCGGTCGGCTCAAGGTCACGCGAGCTCTCACAAAACGGTACTTTTGTTGCCTTCCTTGCCGCTTTTGTCAGAGTTTTTATGCCTAAGCAAGGGTTTTGGTGGATATTTTATTTGTCGACTGAGTATCGAAGTTTTCGCAACATGCTAAGAAGTCGAATAAATGTTGAATACTCTCTGATCTCTCTCGCAAATTAAATATATATGTTGTTTATTATTGTGGAGTATATTATATATTCATCAGAAGGAGGTTACATTCTTCGATTGATATATTATTGTCTATGCACGTGACTTTGATGAATGACGAATAAGTAATGGTAACGTGAAATTACAGCTTTAATTTTTTCTTTACAAAAAAGTTATTTGTTTTCATGCGATCGTTCATAATGTGTAAAACATATAATATGTTTATTATTATATTGTTGCTACTTACTTATATTACTTATCATTACATTAATTAAGGTAAGGCCATACTTTAAAAGGAAACTTATTTTCCAACTTAATTATAAAAGATCTATTAAATAATCCCTGCGTAGGTAACTACATAATTCGTTTAATAAATAAAACTTAGCTAAATTATGTTAAATACGAAATGAAAGGAAAAGGAGTACAAATTAATTCAAGTTCCGACCCAATTTGAATACGCAATTACAAAAAAGCCTTCCAGTATTATTAATTCCAGCTGTGAATGAAGTCAAGTGAAAAATGCCGTATTTTCTAAAGAATAAAAGTCTGTTAATTAGTAATTTCTTATGGTCTTTGAGCGAATGCATAATATATTTCTTTCGCAGTGCGTTAATTCTAACAGTTATAAATTACTCTAAATAATTTCTAAAGATTGTAAGTTTTAAACAACAAAAGGCATCATTTCGGATTTTCGGTTCTGAATACTTTTTTATTCTTTAAATTCTTGACGACAAAAAATTCTATGATTTGGAGATATGATTTCTTTTAGCAAATAAGTTAAATGAATTAATAATAAATCAAGTACTATTGGCCTGATTTTTTACTGTATATAATAAACTAACCATTATACAAATGGGAAATCATGGAACCTCTTTAAAAACTTTCAGGCCCTTTCAATTGTCACTACGATTATATTCATTGAACATTTGTCCGCGGGAAACAAGGTAGGTCTTAGCGTCAGCCAGCATCTGATCAACATCAAATTACATACCAAGAAAAAACATTTTTTTAACCACCATCCCTCATTTTTACGTAACCATAGTAGAACTTTGTTTATTTATATTGCAATGCACAAAACACAAAAATCCGTTGAGTCAACTCGGAGGAGTTCGGCAGGCAACATCGCGATTCAAGAATTTTAAACATGACATATAAATCCATACACAATCCTATATTGAATAAGATTGATCAAATACATCTGACTACTACCCAAACCACGCCTAATCTTTTACTATGCTGTATTTTTCTAAGCTAACGACATTTACCAGATGGATCCTTCTGTACAACTTGTTCGTCGTACTTTGGATAATAATGCCGCTAGAGTAACTCTTAGTTATTCAGAACACAGAGATTTACTATTTTAGTCCGTTATCAAACTACTCAATAAGTCTATTAGATTTACTGTTATGCTTTTTATTTGAATGACTAAATAATTATATTTCTTTCATTTCTTCTGTAGTGCCTCCTTACCTATGTGCATTACCTGGGAGAGATTTCGTTTGTTAAAATCATATTTTCTGTTAAAGCGTATCTCATTTTTGTAGCAGAAATTTTTAGCAGTTAGAGAGGGATAGAATGTACAAGAGTTGGTCAAATAAAGTTGTAGTGTACCTATTTCTGATATTAGTAATTAATTATTATTGCTTTCTTATGTAGCTTTTGGGCGTGAGTCGGCCGCGCGGTGCAGTGACGTAATTCCTGCAGTGTCACTTCGGACGAGCCGGCCCCATTAGTGCGTCGACATATGCATCAGCATGTCTCTCCCACAGGTGAAATACTTACATCTATTCTTATTTGTACAACTGCCTCGACAAACTTTCTTTTTATCAAAAATAAATACTAGGTACGTTCAGAGTTTTAAATAACTCTATGGTTTGTATTGGAATACTGTTCATTTTAATATACTTAAAATTAATAATTATAAATAAATAATTAATTTATACTTAATTTACCTATTACTTATTTTATTTTGGCATTTTTTAATTCTTTTCACCTGCAAATAGTTTCCTTGTGTTTTGGCTAAATAATTAAGTTACAAGAATTGGTGAACATTATTTCGGCTATTTGTTTTAGATTAAGGAAATATTTCGATTTGGACTCCGTTACATACACATAGGTTAGCCCAGCCTCGCTCAAATTTGCTTTATAAGTAAGCTTTCTTTGGCTGGCAGGTGGGAGCCCTGGTCGGGGGCTGAAATCTCTTTTACTTTATTTGTTCAAGCAATGTCTTCTTAGTCTCCACTTTTTTAATTATTTATAGTGTAGGTCGTTTCTTTTATTGTATTTGTAAGATTGGGGGCAGCTTTCTCCCATATCTTACTTTCAAATTATATTCCTTTAAAAAATTAAATAACAGCAGAATAGCATTTTTAATTTGTGTCAATATCATGAAACGCAATTAAAACTATTGTTCGATTGTTAACAAGCACGAATCAGTGATATGTCATCGACACATCTGCTTTTTATTTCAACGATTCAGCGTTTTGTTTTGAAAATCCCACGTGAATATTCATACAGCGATAGATTTTTAAATCCATTGCATACATACAATGCTAACAGATTTTTCATATCTAGATTGTAACAGAATAAACATTGAAGACAAATTAAAATAAGTACAAACCTTATCATTAGGAACAGATCTTCCTAAATATTCCATCTGACACATCCTTCATATAAAATATTAAATTTATGTGAAGATCTTTATTTAACATATAGCCACTTATGAACGCCGTAATAACTGAAATTACGGACTCTATTACGTAGGTTTCATTATGGCAGCTAATAGAGAGGTCAGACTATAAAATAGAAGGGCTCTTGAACTGGATATAGTGTCGCTTGGGATTTGGACGTTAATAGCTTCACTTCCTAACATTTATGTACGAAACATTGTAAACAGATAGCATACAATTTAAATCCGACTGAGTTTTGAGATTGCTTTTTATGGTATAATGAGCAATGGATAGGGCGGGTTTTTTCTATACTAAGAGATCATTGTTGACTACGGATAACCTTACTACACTCTGCGCCTGCTGTGTTGCCGGGTTTTTTACGCCACTTAAGTGGTATAATTTTAAGAATCTCCGATATTATTACTCACTTGACGAAACACAGTAGGTACTGTTTCATGCTGTTACTCAGTGAATGCGTGGTTTTACTTCGTGCGAGACGGCCAAATTAGAGCCAGCATGGCACATCCACAGGTAACATAGTGCTCAAATTCGCGCCTAGCCATTTTCAAGGCTTTTCAATAAATTATAAGTTTTTACTCGGATCGGGAGTCAAAGCCGATACTTCTCGCTTCATGGTAGCTAAAATTTCACGTCATCCTCAGTCAAATCGTGCAGAATCCTTTCTCGTGGCGAATGCACGCTCTGTTGTGCTAACTACGCGACATGCATTATCTATATTTTGATTCGTAATTTCTAAAATTATTTGTATAACTTTTAATCTTCTTCAGTTTTGGTTGTAAGTAATTATTTCTTCTCTTTTTTTGCTGTATTTTTATTCTATAACCAATTGGCAAAGAAATACTAGAGCTGTAATCTTCTAATTTATGAATGAAGTTCTTTGAAAATCAATCAGTCGTATAATGTGGAATAGCATTTTGCCCTCTTGAAGGCACAAAAACATCGAAAACAATATCCCGCCCCGACCGACCACACAGCCTCCATCAGAAATAGATCGCAGGCTGTTTTATTTATTAGCGGAGCTACTTTTATAGCGATCCCTCTGTAATAGGCGTTTACGATGTCGGGGAAAACTCTCCTCGCGTATCCCTTTCAAATCGCTTTTGGCTAAGCGCATTAACTCGAATGCTCTCAACAACATTATGATTTGATACTATTGAAGTATATTTCATCAATTCGGCTTTGTGCGCTACTTACTACATAATTATATGTCATCTTCAATTCAATGCTGAACCCAAAATAATTTCATAAATGGTTCGTGAGTTTACCTAATATGCCTAATATTGGCTTTTGTTGAGTTGGCATCTAACTTAGGTTATTAATGTATTGATAAACTATGATATTGATAAAAAATGACAACCTCAAAAACCTCAAATGCTCAAAACATAAATGAGCCTGCATAATATGTAATAAGCCGATAAATTTAAAATAAAAATATACATCGAAATAATTTTTTTGATCGCAGATGATGATGAGGCAAACATCAGGTGAGCCGCACCAAGAACAAGCCCGCCCTTGAGTGGGCTGCGAAAGTGTTGCCGGCCTTTAGCGGATAAGTACGCTGGTTTTTTAAGTCCCCAAGTCTTATTGGTTTAGAAATACCTTTGCAGGCAGCTGCTCCTACAGACATATGGTTCGTGGCATAGAATGTACAATATTCAGCCTACATTAAGATTTCTTCATAGTTTTGTGCTCTATTAAGACAGAACGCTCAAATTAGGTATGCTAGGAGTTTTAATGATGATTGATTAGCTGCTAATATGAATTTCAAATAGCCACTTTAAAGTTGCAAAAGCTGACGTCAATGAAGTTATTCAAAGTAAGACTAATAAAGTATTCAGAGTGCGCGTTGGTTTACTTCCATCTCGCCGGGCGCGGAAAGGATTCACCGAGATTTCTCGATTTTTCTAAGTACTTTTATTGCGGGCATTGCGTGCGAAATATGTAGTCGAACCGATTCCCCATTCATAGCGCCGTTTGCAAGACGATATGCTATAAGTACATTCTTAATCATCAGTCGTTTATTGCAACAAAATATCGGGCGAGGTACAAGAGGAAAGTTTAGTACGAATAAGAGCGGGATTATTTGTAGTGTATTTTAATTTGCAAATGTGATTTAAAAGACCCCAGCCCCAACTGACTTTCTTGGCTTTTCGTTATAGGCTTTATTAGGGTTCCGGTTTGTTTTATGGAAACGTGTGTTGCTGGCCTTTGATTTCATGAAAATATTTTAAAATATTAAATATTACTGAAAATATACCAAAGTATGATTTCCTTTTAAACATTTGAATAAAAAAGGGGAATTAGTTTATTAAAAATCAATTTCACACATCCGCGTACAAACATTTTAAAACTACAAGCTACTTAACACGAACACACCTAGATCTTTAAACAATTAATAACCTCAGCTAGGCATAATTTTTATGCTGTGTTTAGAATTAATATTTCCAATATTAAAAAGGTTATTTTTATTTGCCGATTCTTTCCTTCATCGTTTTTCGCCGCTGATCTAAGAAACGATCAAAACAAAGCGAATTGGTTACAAATTGTGAAATACTTTCATTTGAGATTTCATCTCTCGTCAGAAAGTTTGAAATTTGGAACGGAGATTGCGAGTGGATTTGCGCCTTACACACAACCAACACTATCTGTTAGTGGAATCTCGAGAAACCTTCCACAGACCTCAACTTTTATCTTAACACTTCACTTCAAAGACTTCAAATATTTATTTGTGTTATTTACTTTCATAATAATCAAATTAAAATATATTTCTTAAAATTAACTTAAATAAAAAGTATGCCTTTTCAATATTTTTTATTATACAGCGTATATACCGCCTATGTACCACTCTACAAATTGTGTTGCCGGTTTTTTCACGCGCCTTAAGGTGGGTTACCTCACTCAGCGAAACATAGTAAAGGTGCTGTTTCACGCTAGTATTTTATGACCTCGTGGTATTACCATGGACGAGCGACATAATTAAGAAATCGACATATGTTTCAACATACCTCACCAACAGGTTTCACCGAGTTTGTATTGGAGGTCCTTGAAATCATACCGCTTAGACGGCGTAAAAAGTCTGCAACATAACGAAAGTGCGGGATGTGGCGCTGTTGTGGGGCCAGCGATGATCTTTTACTATAGAGAAGGTATACTATACTTTTATCCGCCGGCTCCGTTGCTCGCTATACAAAAAAATACAAAATAACTACTTTACTTAATCTTTTCGCAAATTAAAAATTAACTGTTTTAACCAAACATGCTTATAGTGAAGCTGAATTGAGTCGGTTAATCAAAAATGCATGTGAATTTTGTTCAGCTTTCATTCCTTAATGGGAAATATTCTATTTTTTAAATTTATTTATTCTATATGGCCGCCCATGCTCAACCTCGCCTCAGTATTCAATGTGCGTGTTGTGTTGCCGGCTTTTTACGCCGCTTAACAGAATTTTTAACGGCCTCCGACATCCTCACTCATTCTGCGAAACACAGGACTAGTACTGTTTCACGCTGAGTATCCTGTGAGCCTATGGTATCACTTCGAACGAGCCGTCCCAATTAGTGCGTCAGCATATGCTTTAGCATGGCTCTCCCACGGATGAATTCATTCATTTCAATTTTATATAGAGGTTCCATTAAAATGAAGCCAAATGAAGTTTATTTCGTTTTAAATAAAAGTATCGGCGTCCTTTACAAGAGACACGCTCCGTTGTTGTATAGGGCTCCGAAACAATGGACCTAATCCGTTTACAATGAAGTGTCTGAAGACGGAGATAGGAGTTATTCAAGGGAAATTCTCAGATTTTCCACCTTTCACTAAACGGCCTTTACAAAGCACCCCGAGTGCTTATACTCCCATTGAAATTATATTTGTAGAAGTGACTTGTAGGCGAACTGTAGTGTTTCAATCTATAATATTCGCCTCGATACAATTTATCTAATGGAAACGGTTTTATCTCACGATTGTCACTTCATATTGACAATTGTGGCTCATACTTAGACGTGTCAGGGTACGCTTCGAGCTGTGTCATTAACGTGCCAGTAAAATAACGTTTTCGGCAATTCGTAACAGGCAATATTTTTTTCTTGCCATTCAAGATGAGTGTATCTCCAATTTAATACTTTAAATTAAAACAGTTTATCCGAAACGCCTGATAGGCTTGGCTTTGAGTAACTTATTTCAATTGTTTACGTTTCTTTAATATTTTATCAAGTAAAGTACAAGACAAAATAGAAAGAAACAAAAAATAATAGATATAATGTTCGTCTAAAATTGGAACAGTTTTTAAACGTTCTAAAACTATTTACGTATTTTGTAAGCCCGTGGTACCACTCCGGATCAACCCGCACAATTAATGCACCAGCTTCTCCCACGGGTGAAATTTGCTTTTTTGTATATAATAAACGCGGCATTTGTATGTACCGTCTGTAGCAGTTACGTTGAAAATAACTTTTCAGTAAGATGAACGAAGTCCCGATGGGCAGATATGTCCTCAAATCGTGCATAAATTCGCATAAAGCCGTCCCTCGCGCGTCCCTCGCGCCTCTCTCGACCTCCAAATACTATCGACAAACATAAAAAATGTCTATAAATTCGTTGTCACGTGTGCCGGGGAAATCGCCGGGAAATTGGGAGGCTCCTCAGGATATTACTCCTTATTGCCTTGAAGGTCTGTGGTTTACTACCGTGTTAAGCCTATCTGAAATATGCATCTCTTTCAAAGGTAAGTGTCTTTAATTGGAGCTCTGTTTCATTTAAAAATGATTTTTTAACATTAAATATCAGAAATTTTTTAGAGAAGGCTATCGGCGAGTTAGCAGCGTGTATTTAAAAAACCGTTCGATCATAAATGTTCGTAAATCGGGGCTTATTTTATTTGATTAAATCTACAAAATTAATTGCAAGTCACTAACAAACGAACAATGAAACATTGACCTTGGAACCGTATTAGGTATTTACGTGTTATCGCCACCGCAGCAGAAGTTGGCACCCGTGGGGAAGCCATGCTGAAGCATATGTTGACGCACTGATTGGATCGGCTCACAGAATACTCAGCGTTCAACGATAATTGTACTGTGTTTCACAGAGTGAGTGAGGATATCGGAGGCCCTTAAAAATGCCGCAACACAACCAAATCGGCGACTGTGACGCGGTTGTTCATGGGCGGCGGTGTTCTCTTACCATATAGGAGATCCATCTGCTCCGTTATCCGCTATATAATAAAAAGTAGCGCTAGTAAGAGCGAAGAGGAAAGCCAACCACTAAGCGAGGGATATCGGGTTCGACATCCCTAGCTTTATGCGATATACTTCCGACATATCTCCAGTATTAGGTTTAAAGTCAAGTCTAACTTTATAAACGACGAAGTCGTTACAGCACATATTGCGCGTTTATCCGAGTCAAATTTTATACGTTCATACATTCTGGTATCTGAAGGGACGCCTCGCTACATAACTTGGCCATCTGTGTGCGCAGACACTCCATAAATAAAGCGATGTGATATGATCACGTCGAAGGCATGTAGGGATGTGCCACCAAACCGAAGAGCGCAAACTCTTTGTGTTGTATATATATAAACGTGATTATTTTAATAAGCCTTTTTTGATTCTTTACAATCGTACATATAAACAGAGACAATAAAATATGTGACCTATTAATTAAGTACTAAGTAATCATTCTCCTTCGCGTATTCTTACAAAACTTGAAAGAACAATCATAAATCATTGCATGAATTTTGTAATAAAAACTTGTTACGTAGCAAGAGAAAAGACGATTGAGATTAAAATATTTTTACAAACAATGCTGTAGCACTCCGGCGCGTATTAAAACTCATAAATCACAGCCCTGGCTTAAGGCGAAGACCGTTTAAGATGCCATTTATTAGAATAGCTCTTTAATTTGTGTGCCTTCGGAGCCTCGCGAAATTATTTAATGGGTCAAAGACATTATGCAGTTATGTAGGGTGTATTGTCTCGAGTACTCCAAAGTCCGGAGGGCGCGCTGCGGACTGATGCCTTCCACTTCCAATTTCAATATTTATAACCCATAATGCTCCATTTAAATATGTCGGAATTCTATATCATTCGCTGAATATTTATTTACATAATTGCAGCCCTTTTATTTGTGGTGGTGCTATTCTATTCTTCATTATTTTATATGATTTTTAAAACTAAACTAAACTGGGGGCTTTGTGACCCATCATGATGTTATGGGTACTGGTTTTGTTCCCTGTTCATAAATTGTATTTGTTCTTGACACTGGCTGGGCGAGTATCTTAACATTGTCTCCCCCCTGAGAAAACCATGCTGATACACTATTTGAGCATACATTTGCAAAATAATACCACCAATACCAGCGTTAATATTACTTTATACTTTATTTTACTGAATAAGTATGCCTCGTAGGCCTTCTAAATTTAGCTTGTCAAATAAGGTACCTCAAAAGCCGACAACACAATGTTATTCGTATTTGAAACGGTAATTCTGCTATATTTCATGTTATCGGAGGCCCATTAAAATGCTACTTAAGTGGCGTAAAAAGCCGGCAACAAAATACCGCGCGGACTGTGGCGCGGTTGTCCATGGTCGGCGGTGTTCTCTTACCATATAGGAGACCCATCTGCTCCGTTTTCCGCTACACCATAAAAAGTATATATATTTCCAAATTCTCTTTAAAAAGGGATCAGTAAGATGAATGTGTGAGCTGTATCTTGGGCGAAACCATAATATCTCGGTAAACAAGATCATTAATTATGTTAAGAGTTCGCATTTATTAATAGTCGGTGATCAGTCAGGTTGCTATTACAAATGGACTAACAGCAGCCTTCCTCGAAGCCAACATTCGAACTAGTTCAATTGTTAGCTTTGCAACTAGCAAATTTATTATTCCAAGTTAACGCGTTTGCCAATTTGTTAGGCCTACAAGCCGAAACCGCTGAGCTCTACCCGTAAATACCTACCATTGAAAGTTTGTACCGACGTATATCGCATGGTGTCCTTGGCGCCATATCTGTAACTATTCTTACGTAATTAGTTTACTCTTTCCAAGTGTTACCACGTTGTCTCTCTCTCTTAACTTTGATATATCTTTTGATGGATATTTTATGGTATTTTGTGTTTCTCTAGCTCAAAGCAAAATAGAAGTGGATAAGATGTACATACCTTAGATAATGTTTCTGATTATCTTTGCATCCATTTGAAATGTTATTACTTATTAAGAAAATAGTACGAATTTTTTCATTTCTTAATATTATTTTATTAATTTTCTCTAAAATGAGGCTCGTTTGAAAACGTTCAGTCATAAGGTAATTACCGTGAAACAAAAATTAATTGATACAATTCTTTGAATAATGTAAGCCTTGGCGTAGAAATAAGGATTTATGTAAAAAGGAAACAGAAAAAAAGTCTTCGGAATTTTTCGCGGAAAGAAAATAAATTTCGAGGTGTTTAATTAATAAGATGTTAACAGGTAATTTTAGAAAGTTTTAATAATTTATTCGTAAAAATTCTATGAATTTAGGCGCGTTCGTATATGCATAAATAATTATCCAAAAAAAATTCTACGTTTCAATTGCTACTATTGTAGAATGGCGATTTCCATAGGAACTATAAACAAATCTTAATATAACGAATCAGTCCACTATGAACGAGAAGTCATTAAGTTTTGAATGTCAGAAAGGATTCATATACTACACAACTTTGTATTTCTAGAAAATAAACACGCGGGCTTTGAGTTGATACATAATATGCGTAATATAATGCAAATGTTCCTTCAGTATTCTAAAACCGTCTATGATAAAAAAGTTGAAATAAATCCCTTTGCAGTGCTACCCTTTTGTTGGGCACATCATTCATCAAAATCGGCCCACGGACGAGATAGGAGTAAAAATGGTAAAAAATACACGTCAAATTGATAAACTCCTATTCAATTTTATGAATGTCAGTTATAAAGTATTGCCAATCCAACGTTTATATAAATGGTGTAATTATAAAAAATATGTTAATTTAAATTAGAGGGTGGATACAATTAACCGCAGTTTTGTATTTGAACTGTTTCCTTTTGGCGCAAAACCAATTGTGCCTTACGATGACGAGCAACGTAATTAAATGAATAACGAGGACAATCAAACATATTTTTTCACGCAGACAGATCAACTCGGGCTAATAGGCTGCTATTCGAGCTTTGTTTTGCTTACTTTATTACAGCATCTTTACTTCCATTTAAATGGCCTCAGGGCCGAGCGTTTGGAAGCTGGCGTGACGTCATGGAAGCCAACTTACATCCTAGATCCAAATAAATTTTATAATTTAATAAACTGTCTGGAAAGACTTAACAATGACTAGGACAGTGTTTTAATATTGTCTCTTAAGCGGTAAAGTCCATACGAAGCAATGATACAATACTTTGGATCAGATGGTCCGGAGTAATGTAACAGGCACACAGAACACCAGTGTAAAATAATACTTACTTTTAATGTGTTTCTCGAGTGAATAGTGTTACCGATGATCTACTAAGTATTATAAGTATCTACTAAGTATACAGTAGCTATGTAATTTTATGAAAAAGTCATGATCATGAATGATGAAAAAATCATTTAAAAAATTCTAATCAAATTAATTAAACGAGCAAGGAGAGTGAAAGAGCTTCTTTCTTGGCAATAGTACAAAATAAAATACACACGTATACAGTAAACTCATTTAGCGGACAACAGAACGGATAGATCCCCTATACGATGATGGAACACCGCCGTGGGCAGTCGCGCCAACTGGCTTTTTACGCCGCTCAAGCGGCATGATTGCAAGGGCCTCCGGTAGTCTCATTCATTTTGCGAAATGCAACACTGGTACTGTTTCATGCTGAGTCTATGTTATTCGCATGAGCCGTCTCAATTAGTGCGCCAGCATGACTATTTCGCGGGTAAGAATATATGAATAATTGTATTATTTTAAACTAAAACTTATAAGGTTCAGACAGAAGATATCTTTTTAAAGGTCAGGTCTTACGTGTTGATCTGAGGGACTTCAAATTGAATAAATATTATCGTTGGATAGATCTCAAGGCGGGTGGAACTGCGAAGCCAGGCCAATAGTAAATAAATTAAATCCAGGGCTCGAATAACTCTCTCAATGTCTAAGCGTTAGTAAATCTTAGTTTAACATTAATTATATTGTTATAGCCTCTGATACAGTTCAACAGGTGTCCACAAAGATAGATGTACTGCCCGAGCGATTTACACTAAATCTTTACCTGGCTGCTAAATCTGAAATGGAACTTAGCACTATTCATTACGGCCTATAGTTGAATGTCATAAGATAAGCTACAACTTTGGCAGTGCATTGCAAAACTTTCTGAGTATATTATGAGCTTGGAATCTTCGCTAAATAACCAATACAGAAGAACACTCCCATGAGAAGTGTTTCGGACAAAAAGGCGGGTTAGAATATGATTTTCACCATTTATTAGGTTTTGGCGTTTGTACTTTATACCACTTTCTTACATAAAGCATATAGTTTTAAATATTTGCATTAGGATACAGATAGATGCGGTCAAGTAAAAGTTAAACATTAACGTTCAAGGAATTTATATTCTTGATTAATATGGTCAGAATAGGCAATCGCATTCAACAAGAATCTTTTATGGATAATTTTCCGTAGCTGTTGAACTGGCTTATTAAAACAATAATTGCAAGATTAGGCATACTCATCGTAGGAACTTTGGATTTTTAAAAAACGAACATGTTATCCATAGTGCACAATGTGTATATACCATAAGACCACCATTTAGGAACCTTTTAAAAATTACAGACTGTATGCTGTGTAGGCTTCTGTAGCTTTCAAATCCGAGATTACAGTGTTGCGTAAATTCTTGTACGATGTAGTAAGAACAAACATTTATAAATACATGGTATTTGTAAATGAATAAATTTTTCCTACCAATAGAATTTCATCAAAGACATAATAAAATTGATTGTGGCATGGCAAGCTCTCGTTGCGAGCAATATAAATTGAGAATCTAATATGATTTCCATCCACATTTTTCACGTGAGGAATGCGTAAGTTGACGCACCCCGACAATCCATCATGGCTTAAGGACATAGGGAAAGGTTCGCGAATAAACCCGTCTGTGTTTCACACGGGCGCGCCTTCTACGCCGAATGCCGCTCTGCTCCCAGCACTCGTTTTCGTAAAGACATGTATCACTGAGGAGTAGCCAATGATGTTCATATTCTTTTTTATATAGAGTTCCAGTCTGTTGTTATATTGTACTAATGGACGGGCCATGAGGCTACAGTGACCTTGGAGTCTAAATAATTTTTAAATGTCTGAGACAGAAGACAATGGGAAAGCTAATTTCTATTGCTATTTTGCTGTTTCCTATTACTATTTAATTTTTCCTTTATTTTATTTTATTTAGACGCTATTTCTAAGTGATATCCTAGAAATCCATGGTAACACTACGAACAAGCTGCTAAAGGAGCCGTTAGTGCGTCAATAAAAGCTTCAGCGTGGCTTACCAATGTTGGAAAATAAACGTGTAGGTCTATTCTAGGTCAGGCCTGCGTTAGAGCCTTGAGGCAACATTATTTAATGATCTAACTCTGTTTCACCTAAACAGATGCCCTTTGGAGAAATGACGAGTCAAAACCTGCTGCTGAATTAAGTTATGGAACATTTAGGCAGAATAAATAAAGCTTCATCTGTATCACGTCGACGTTTGTCGTTCCAAAAATGTAAAGAATAAGATAAAGAACCTAACTTTGCTAAAATGACCGACAACGCAATACAGCTTATCCTAGGTGAGTTTGAAATGAATACAGTATATAAGTACTGCCCAATCGGTTATTAAAAAGTATCTCGCATTTAAATTCCGTCTTTAAATTGTTGATATCGCGAAATTTTTAGACATTTTCTTATGCCCAAATTTATACATTTGGAAAATTTTAGTATGTCTGTGTTTAAATTTAATCAATTACTATTTAGCTAAATATGTATTAATAAAAAACTTTATCGCCTATTTAAAAAAACAAAAAGCTAAACACGCATCAACAACTGCCGTAAACTAGCTTTACGGCCCGACTTTACGAGCGATCCGCGATCACAGATCCTAATCTGCTAATACAATCCCCGTTCCATTACCATTGGCATCATACCAATTGTAAATATTTTAGGTAAATTGCTTTGAATGTAATTGTATATAAAACTCTCGTTTCAAGGTATTTATTTCCGAACTCATAAACGATTTGAGCGATTTTCGGATTTCCGGTAAGAATATATTTTTATACGTCTAAATGCGACCCAAACAAACACGTTATTAAAATTATTTTATGATTTAGTAAAGAAAAACGCTTACAACCCTTAATTTTCACTCTTATACTATCTTGTAGTTTTTAATAGCGATATTAATTCATATGGCACAACAATAATTGTCGGGGTCAGCTACTAACTTCCATTAGATGAATAAAGGTTGTTTCCAATCCTTAATCTAAAATATAAGGGTCCAAGTTTCATCGGAATTAAAACCTCCGTGACTGAAATTAATACAGCCACTTTTTTGCTATATTTTTTCCCACAACTGCTAACGAAGTGATTTTGTTTTCAATCAAGTTAAATAGCTTATTTGGGACAGTTTTCTTTGACATTTTGTATCGAGGTTGTTTAAAAGCAAACGTTATGGAGATGTAACCAGTTGTTTAATTAGATTAACGAGTGAAAGTGAAGTGAAGGGAAGGGAAGCGAAGTGAAATGAACTGAAGAAAATTAAATAAAGCACCGTGGAACCCATATGTTTATGACAGGGCTGTTTTATAAACGAATGAATTTAATTTCGGAAGAGCTGCTTCAGCAATTATAGTTAAAATCATTTTTTTAATAACTATGAGACTATGAGAAAGGTAAAACAATTCAGCAACTGAATGGGCCTAGAGAAACCTCCTCACACAGTGAGCGCAATTGTATAACTCAAATATTGTCACGCTGGTATTCTGTAAACCCTTGGTATCATTTCGGTTGCGTCAGCCTGATTAGTGCGTCAACGTAGTTCTCGTAAACGCCTAACAGTTTAAACCTGTATTCTTCATTCCTTCAGAACCACGCTGTAGATCTCGACAAACGATCCATATTTCGCATTTAAGACGTCTTAAGAGGCACAATGAAAGAGAAGTTGCCCATTCATGAAGGCTCGTCAAGAGAGGAGCGCGCGCCGCCGAGCCATTAGCCCGATTCCGAGCGAGCAGATGTGTTGGAAAGGTGATGAGCGGCCATCGGATTGTAATGAAATTTATTCCGATATTATTCCCGGAGCGACCGAAATAACGTCTGCCCGAAATTGATCTCGAATTGGCTATTAATGTCTATGATGGATCTCTAATCAAATTAGTATCGCCTCGAATCGGGGACTGGGGGCTTATTGCCAACCACTTCTCGAAACGAAAATGCGGCAGAGCCTAGAGTGCTTACACGCACTTACTGACCCATGACTTGGACTTAGTTGTCAGATTCGTGGCCTTGAGGCACTAATTTAACGTGTAAATTCCCATTTAGATAAACTAAACATGAAGTTAAATTGTTTATTAGACTAATATAAAGTATCTAATGGCACGCAAAGCTTCCTCGCTTTCGGAGAGCTACGCTTAAGATTATACTAACGCATTACTTGGATCGACGCGTTCGGATTGATATCAAAAGGTTACAGAATTGTAATGTGAAATAATATTTTTACTATGTTACGCTGAGTGATTTTTCATGAGGCTTATCAATTTTAGGTTGCAGGTTAAGAATAAAAAGCCGTCATAGGCGTTGTCCATGGTTCTTTGTCCACTCAAAATTCTCAATGGCCGGGATATTAAAGTTTTTAACACAAAATAATGACGCTTTACGCACATAACTAATGATGTGACTCTATATTGACTGTATTAGACTATTCGCGCTCTTTTTCCTGAATGTTTAGTCATGATGCGTCGTCCTAGCGCCAAATAAAATCCCACGTTTTATTAATTAGAAGTAAATTTTTATCAGACGCATTGTGATGCATATTCAAATTCTTGATTTTACATTTAATTAAGAACACTGCTTGTAGTTTTCATAGTCTGTATGTGAAAAAAATCTGGCGAAATTCACGCTATCCACTGACTACATTGCGCTCCGTATAATTTCCATGAATAAGTAAAGCTTTCAACATTTAAACTTCAAGAGAAGAATTTTCAAAACTGTTTTGAGAGATGTTCTTTCGTTGTATGTGGTCGTTGCATTGTGGAAATTCTTTAGAAATTTTGTCGTACTCTGATGTTATAAAATTTTTTTTTTTGAGTTTATTGTTACTAATATGTTATGTTAACATAATCTATGCTATTATTGTTATAAACTTTCATCTGTGAATGCTACACTTGAAAATGACAGCTTTTTTTGATATTTCGTTGTCAAATACTAAAGAATAAATATTATTTACTCCAAACTGAAGTGTGTTTCAACTAATTGAATTCAGTATTAAAGAGTGCTTCGGTAATGACAGATATAAATGGCTAGAGGCATAAACTTACTCAAAACTTCCACAGCCATTTCTTGCCAATTTAACTGGCTTTGTTAAAAAAGTTTGCACTCACAGCAAACTAATTGCCTCTGTCTGCTTCAGAATGCCTTCACTTTATCTTTTTTCACTATTTTAAAGTGAAAATAAAGACAATTAAAAATCCTTTGTTTTTTATTGCATAGCGGACAACGGTGTTCGCGGGTCTCCTCGATGGCAAGAGATCACCGCCGCCTATGGAAGACCGCGGTACAATCCGCGCTTTATATACAAAACTTTAAGCACCTCCGATGTCCTTATTCACTCGCAAATACTAATACTAGTAACTCACGTTTGTATTCTGTGAGCCTGTGGTATCACTACGCAAGATCTGTCCGAATTAGTGTCTCGAATCAGTAAATGTATATGACGTACGACGACGCTCTAGTATATGCTAACATGACTCCTCCGGCCTAACATAGTATTAAGTCGCTAGGCCACTGTCAAGATAAATGTATTATTTTGTCAATTGATCGTCTGCTTTTGGAACCTGATGCGTCCCGACTAAATTATTCGACATTATGTGCCTGGCACTTCTGCCTAATTAAAAAGCTGCGAGCGTTATTAATTGCGAGCGTGCGGTAAAAACAACTCCTGTTCTCTGCTAATAAAAATTCCAAATAAACAAAAAGATTTGAGACATAAAGGGCTTAACGATTTTTTGATAGCTCCATTTAGAATGAGAGATAATTAGATTCCCCTTAGCGTAATCCAGCCAAATGTACGGTTTAATGTCCTCAGGTAGAGTCGTTTTTATCTTTCTCCAGTTACACCCTATTTGCTTTGTACTCAGCGTGATTAACTGCTTACCGATGAATGTAGGGGCGTCGCTTTGCCTCCTTCGCTTAACGGGTTACGTTAATTTTGACCGATTAACCATGTTTATATACATACAAGATGGATTTTGCTTGTAGTGATTTGGAACCACTTTCAATAAAACACAACTGAGTTACTCTCCAATAAAAGAAACGACATTTAATGTTTCCAATTACAGACTACCATACCATAATAAAAAAATAGACAGACACATAATATAAGAAAATTATATTTTTCTTTACATATAATAACTTAAAAATAATATATATGTGTGTGAAATGAGTGAAATGAGACGTTAAATAAGCCTCCAACAAGCTAGGAGTGATTCATAATGGCTGCGGTGCTTCTCTTGTAGCTTTTGCTTGAAACTCTATAAAGTGAAAATTCGGTCCTATATGGAATATTGCTCTCACCTCTGGACAGGAGCGCCTAAATATCAGTTTCTTCATCTATCATATCGCATTCAACGTAAACGGGCTCGACGCGTAAAATCATTGACGTTCAGATCCTTTCCGATCACCTTGGCTTTGGTTACCTCAGCATCTTCTATCGCAATTTTCACGGGAAATGTTTTGCGAAGCTGTTTGGACTAATAGTTCCAACTGAATTGAATCACCAAACGTCGAGGATGAATACAAAGTGTCATCCGTATCACCTCGATTTTTGTCATTCCGTAAGGAAGCCTGCCTGGAACCAGATGCCTGCAAAAGTATTTACAAGCCAATACGAGTTGGAGATCTCTAAAGAGAGATCGTATCTATCTCTGAAAATTCTGCAACTTACCTGTGCCTAAGCAGGGCGTAGAGGTGTCAACTGGCGGCGGACGAATTATCTTAATTCTAACAAAAAATCGCGAAGCTATGATGTAAATAAAATATTATCGAATATTCGAGTTGATAGCAAAATGACGGTAGAATAAAGTGCTACGCAGAGTATCGTCAGCAAATCCATCAAGCCCGAATGTGAGTATTAGCATAATGGCATTTATCATTGCCCGAGCCTAACTCGGTTTGCATAATGGGTGTCATAGTTCAACAATCGATGGCCTGCGATTTCGCTCAATGGCGCATTCTGTGCGAAAAGTATTACAGACTTCACCAAGTGCTGTTCTTTATTTATATAAAAACGGAAGTACACTTAAGGTAGGCGGACCACCGCCCGCAAACACGTCCAGCCCCATGCTGGCCACGGGTGCGTTGTTGGCCTTAAACTTTATCACTTGTTTAATTATAATGTGAATCATCGATTCCAAGCCCCCTGAGAATTGTTCAAGTTGATCTGAATTGGTTCATTAATCTTTCTATAATGTGCAGTATAAGTCATTATTACCATCCTATGTTACTTGCCGAATTACACCTATCCATGAGGTGGTTTATATTCTGCTCTGTCGAAGTTTTTGTTAATCGTTTTTCAATCAACTTGCTAATCAGTTTAAAAATTAATTTGACCAATTAATTGATTGATGGAATATTGAACTCTCCGATCTGCAATAAATTCGCCATCGTCGGCCCATTAATCGCCTATTCATTACAGTAATGGTTCGCGTAACCAAATTCCCAGGTTTTATTTAAACTTTGAATTTTTCCCGGAAGTAATAAAAGATAATTAAACCTTTCATCGTTCGAGGTCAGATGGAAAAAGGTTGTATATTAAAATCTTTGTTGTTTTTTTATAAATTAATACAAACACCCAACCATTTAAATTAGAACGTTTTGTTTCATAACATGGTAGGAATAATATTTTTAATGAGTTTTTCTTATTTGGACAACATGTATAAATATAATTATTTATTAAAAAGTTATAAAAACAACACTCATAAAATTACAACAGCAAATAAAAACTCTAGTAAACTTAAGAAGGCAGATAGATCTCGGCTGTATGTGGCATAGCACAAGTGGTTCAGCGTCTCCCACACACACTAATACAAAAACATTAAAATAACGATTTGATTGAATGCAATACAAGGAGAAGGCATTGCTTGAACATAACATTGAAATAGTCAATGAGTGCAGAATAGAATTCCACTGACGCTCCACCAACAAACCAGAGAAGGCTTTCTTCATAGTCTTGCATACGCAGCTAAGCGTAAATAGACGCGTATTGAGGGGTCATTCTTCAGTAAAGTATCATGTATTTAAATTACCAAACACAAATTTACAGCTGAAATTGTAGTTTTACTTTTACCAGTACTTCTAAAATGTATCGCTGAGTGAGAAAGGATATCGGAGGTGGAGTTTGCTCTTTTGTACGCTACACGTATAATAAAAAATAAAATAAATTAGCAACTACTGCTACGGAAATTGCTATATCGGTAGATCAAACGCGAATTTTAGGCCAATTTGTGTAACACAAGCCACCACACAAAACTACCGTAGGACCTATTTTTTTTAAGTACATGTATCTCTGACTCATACGTTCTCTGAGATTTAGAATTATGTGGTTTTGGTTCTTAGTGTGTAGTCATTTAGCATAAATAAAAAAAATGAAATGTTTGACGAAGGGGAGCACAATGGTATCAATCATATTAAATTGACGTCTTCAAATCAGAAATGATCTTGTGGGCCATAATGTGGATGATTGATGTGAGAGGACTGTCACAGATCGACAGCCGATTGATGCTGTAAAACTCTATAATTGGCTATTCAAGAGGTCAGAGATCGACGGATGCCGAAATTGTGTCACAGTTAGGGGTTTTTCGTAAAGAGTCTGTCCCGGCACTCTCAGTTCAATTTTGTTATACATATTGTAATAGAGCTAATATTGTTATTAATAAATAGGAAATGATTTATGAATGAAAGTTTATATTCTATACTGGGTATCTTATTCAAATTGGTTAGTATGGGAAAGTCTGAAACTAGAAGACATACGAAGATCTGCTCTGATAAACCATGTCATCTATTTTAATAAAAAGAACAACTGCATTCATCCATTTAAAAAAATCGTAAGTTCGGGAAACGAAGACGGTTGTTTTGAAAAAATAAATTTACATTACTTCTTTTTAGTCATTGAATGTCTAGATCTTATGCAGTAAATGTGCTAAAATGAATGAATTTAATGAAATGTTGACTGATTGTCAGACCTATCTGTCCAGTAGTTACTTATTGTCAAACACTTGGGGTAATAATAAACACCGCGTCATGGGAATTCTATTAAAAAATGATGATTAAGCTCACTTGAAAACTCACTTCATAGGTCGTACGTTGCATTAGTAAGACCAAGCCCCTAAAGAACAAGTCGGAATCCTAGTATTATTAGTTGGTATTATAATAGTAACATTACTTTGAGGCGACTTATTCTTTTTTATATGGTATAGCGGACAACGGAGCAGGTGGGTCTCCTATATGGTAAGAGAATACCAACGCTCAAGGATAACCGCGCTATAGTCCGCACATTTGTTGTGTTGCCGGCTTTTTACGCCACTTAAGCACCATTTTTAACGGCGTCCACTTTAGAAATTAGAGGTACCGTTTCAAGTAAAACTACTATTTCACGGTAAGTATTCTGCGAGTCCGTAGTATAATTTTTAACGAGCCGTCCTAATTAATACGTTATCACATGTTTCAGCGTGGCTCTCCCACGGGTGCGACAATATTAAGACACTCGTACTGGCGGGGGTCAAGCCCTTCCAGAGGCCGAAAAATTATAAATTTAATTAAAAGTGTCCGGTCTGGGATTCAAGCCCGGTACCTCTCGCTTCATGGCAGATTTTAAAACCATTTAACTACGAGGCTCTCAGACAATTTATTTTACAATCAATTTTATTTATTTTTAAGTAAATAAAAATATCTGTGAGTGTTATTTGTAACACCGAATCATTTTGGGAGTAAAAGTATACAAAAACAAGAAAAAATAACTCTATATTATTTATTTTTACAAAAGTCATGCATTTTATATTAGTGCAATATGGTAAAAAAATATTACAAAAATATATATAAGATAAGTAATCTAATAATTGATACTACGGGCTCACAGAATACCAGCGTAAAACAGAACTTTTGCTATATTTCGCTAAGTGAACGAGGATGTCGAATGCCTTTTTAACTAAACCGCAGAAACGGCATTAAGAACCGGCGCACAACCATAGCATGGATTTTGCCGCTGTTGCACATGGGCGGCGGTGATATCTTACCATATAGAAAAACTTTCTGCATCGTTACCCGATATACCATAAACAATTACTATGTGTAAGAATAGAACGAATTAACAAAATCTTTAAGATACAATATTTCTAAATCCTTATATTAGTTGTCAAAAATTAATGTAATATGAGCTTTAAAAAATTTCTCACATTTAAAGAAAATTATCTTCTAAATGTTAATGTTAGGGATTTGAAATTGAAAACAATTTTGGATTAATATTTAAAACAAACCTTTAAATTTTGACACATAATATCAATATCTGAACTGCTGACTAGATAAATTTATAGACGTTGAGCTTCCTGATGAAGACTATGAACTACTGTAAAAAAATTGATTCGTAAGTGAAGGAAAAGGTAATGGAGTCTTTTACACAATTTACCAGGTTAACCCTAATTATTTCCTTCCAGATTATAAAGTTTACTTAATAATTGACCATACGATAAAGTTTTTTTCAAATTTGAAATAAATATCTTTTGTTTCAGGCTTCCAAAGATGGGGTTCCGAATAGACTAGTACGATGACCGTAGAGGCGCGCTTGCAACGCGATACGATGTAAATAATGACAGGCCTAGCACCCACGAACTCCCGCCTTGCCTCTAAGCAGAGCCGGGACGTGGCCAGAGCGAGAATCCACCACCATGTCAGGAATAAGACGAAAGAGGCCGGCGAACTTATGATGCTAGTTGACGACTTCAGCGACTACTTCTACGGAAATATCAGCCATGACGTGTTCACAGTGCACAACCAGACGCTGGGAGTATTGGACGGCGTTTACCCCAACTGCACCTTCAACGGGACGTTCAACGTGTCGTGTTTCGGGCGAGTGGACGCGTCTCCGCAGTACAACCTGTGGGCCTTGCTGCTCTTGATCTTTCCGTTTTTCACGCTCTTCGGCAATGTGCTAGTGATCATGAGTGTGCTGAGGGAGCGAACATTGCAGACCGTGACGAACTATTTCATAGTGAGCCTGGCTGTCGCGGATCTTCTAGTCGCAGTTGTGGTGATGCCCTTTGGGGTTTATTATCTGGTGAGTATTTATTTATTTAACCAATATAATCTCACAATAAGAGCTAATGACGAACAAAGACATTGTATCTCTAGCTGAATAAAGATATGTTTTTATAGAAGAATCAACTAAAAACAGGAATAGAACGAATCTAAAAGGCCCACGACCCAACAGGGACTTGAGTGTCCATGATTCCTGCCCTATTTGCATATCCAAAACATTTTGATATTTTGTTTGGTACTGAATTTCAATATCAAAATTAATTTATGAAAAGCTGTACAAAGCATGAAATAATTTTATTTTACATTATATAATACCCAAATAGCTTTCTGCATAGAACGTTTATCTGAAATGAGAAATTAACATTTCCACTAATAAAAGCTAATTTACATTTTATATTAAACCGAAGGAATATCGGACGAGCAGAGTGTAAGATTACCTTGTCTACGTAGAAGCGAATCGTTCATAAATAAGTCAAATATTTTCACTCCGACGCCCACCTTTCGTAATCAGTGTACAGAATCTTTTCCGGATGGGAAAATTATAATTTCAGATTGAAAAACGATAATGCTTTTCTTTTATCTGTATAAATTCGTTGGAAGCTTTTGCAGAGGCTCGCACAGAGATCACTTTCACAAAGATCTATGGAATTGTTAAATATTTACTTCAGATTCTTATTTAGCGGTTAAGAGGTTTTATGGTTGTTACGAATTAACGTTTAAGAAACATAATCAAAGCAACGGCAACATAAGCAAAGCGTGAATCGCGTTAGTTTTTTTATAGATATTATTAGATATATATCTGATGATAGATGATGAATGATGATGAAACCTTAGAGCAATATCCAAAATTATTGCAAGTTTACTCAGTCAAATCTCGTTCAACTAGGGGTGGTAATGCATTTTAAAAATGAAACATTTTTTGTAACATAAGAGCACAAAGGTATTTACGTAGATCCAAAAAGAAGAGACAAAAATCGTAGCCGGCCTTAAATTTTACGTGCTTACTATATATCAAAACAGTCATCTCGTTCATTCATAGTGAATATACCGTTTAAAAGTCAATACACCGTGTCTACAACAGCCTGTATATATCATGAAATATGAAATATTGCGCAGACGTGACACAAAAGCATTCACTTCACAGAGCAATCTATCATGATTTGTTACCGCTGAACTTATATAGCAGGATGTGTTATTTTCTATTAAGTATTTACTAACTTTGCCCTTATTATGAATGAAAAACTTATTTCTGTATAGTTGTCTGATATTTATGTTACAGAACGATTGTGAATTCTACTTTTTTTTTGGTTATATATATCATCATTGAAAAATATACATATTTTCTCTTAACTTCAATGCTTAACTTTCAAAGATAATTTAACTAACTTATACATTTTTATGACGAAACATTTTTTAATCATCCGTGGACATCTCTAGATAGAGCAAAAAACTGGATTATCTAAGTGCGGCTGTAGTCTTAAGATCAATGGCTTTATTTTCAAAAATCTATTTCTTTATGTGCATCATATTAGTGTCTTATTGAATAGGAAAAAGCCGACTTCTTATTGCTTCAAATTCAGTATAATTTATCTTGTACGCGTACTTAATCACCATCAATCAAAATTATAGCGCCTTCGTCACTTAAATTGCGATAATGACATGCAAATTTTGAACGGAGGGGACGCTTCCAAGTTTATATATTATATTTTATTAAGATACCTTTACTAAATAAAATTTAAAATATAATAAAATTATATATAATTATAAATAAAATTTAATTATTTTTTTATATAAAAAGATAAGAAAAAGTCAATTATAATATTATATCATCAGATTCTTGAAATGTTTTATTTTCGTTAATTTATTAATTTAAGTAAAGTATACTTAAACTAGATAAGTGTTTCAAATATAAGTATTAGCTAAATATTTAAAACTAATGCCTATTTGATTAATGCTTACGCAATAAGTAGGATATATATGACTTATGAAGATAATTCACGGAATATTATGTTTTTAGTTGAAAGCTTTATAATTTATAGTGACAGATTGGGTTACTGTGTAGCCAATAATGACCTACATTAATTATGGAGATGTCACTGAACGTACGAGTAAATACGGTAAAAATTTCTAAATTATTTTAATTACTACTATACACATTTACAATACATATAATTTATACAAATATCTGTTTTTTTAAAGCCGAATAGCGCCTTAAGTAGATCCTTTTCAGCCAATTTATAACTTCAAATTTAATTGTTCATATTAAAAAAACAAGTCTAAATATAAACTGTCGAAAACGACATCTCGTGTTCATAATCATCACCATTATAATCAGCAAGAAGAGGTCTAAACATTTGTATTTAATTTTAATATACTTGAAAGTTTACATAAATACCAAACTGATGTTAGAAAAAGGAACTGGAGGTTTTAAGTAAAGCTCTTAAAAATTCCCCTTAAGTGGCGCAAAAAGCCGGCAACACAAACAATGCGCGGTCTGTGGCGCGTTTGTTGAATGCCGGTGGTATTCTCTTACCATATAGGATTGCTCCGTTGTACGTTATATAATAAAAAATATATAATTGACAAAGAGAAAAACAATGAGAAATTAGAGTCGTCAAATCCGGTCCAAAAATAGGCTGAGCAATTACGTAAAGCAGCGCTTTCAGTAGTAATAATTCAGGGAAGGTTCGACCGCGATAAATTAATACAGGGACCGCGTCGGGGTCGAAATATGCGCAATTACACGATTTTATGAAAGAATTTTGCAATTCAAAAATATTGACAGTACGCGTGCCGAGCTTTGTCCAAAATATTTTAATTCCAAATGAATATTCACAGGTTATCCCCATTTGTCACTGGGCGTTTTGAGTGTGTCTCAAGTTCGTGGTTACTGTTAAGTTGCTGGCTTTTTACGCCGCTTTATCGCTATAGCATAGTACTCCGTGATATACCTTCGACCGAGACGGATCAATTAGTGCATCATTATGTGATTCAGCATTTCTTTCTCACGGGTTAGACAGTGTTAAGACAATCATCCGGTCACACTGTCAAGCCCTTCCTTGGACCGAATAATTTATAAGTAAAACCAGCTCACGATCTAACCAGAATACCAGGAAAGTATTAAGGGCTGGTGGCACTTGGGTAGCTTTTCTTCACCATCATGTAATAATCAGGACTAGATACTAACTTGATGATAAAAATAAAAGGCAAATTTTATGGATCGAATTAAATTGGCGGGATTATTTTTGATTTCTCTAAAAATCTGAAGGCAAAGCAAAATTCCGGAAAGGCGATTCGACAAGTATGTACATGTTTTTATTTGATTTTTTTATGGTGGCGGGAAATTCATATGTCTATTAAAAGTTTATGACGTTTCGTTGTATCGGCCCTGGGGCGATAAAAGCCGCGATGCGTGCGCGAAAAAATTGTATTCAGCCAACGATTTTTATTGCTAATGTCTTATTCCGCTGAGCCGGGCCTTTATCATTTTCACGGAATTTTAACTCGAGAAATTCTTGACAAGATAGTTTCTTTCCAGTTCATGTCGATCCGTGATCCGCGATTTCTTATTAGTTTTCACCACAATTTTTTCAATCATTTTGATTAATGAAGACATCTTTATAGTTGAATTTTATCTCATTTATGTCTGTCTTCGTCATTATGTAATGTGCGATAAGGAACTACTTCAAAAATATTAAATGAATAATAAAAAAATCCAGCATGGCGTTTACAATACTTTGCAAAATGTATAGAAAATATCTTTTTCAAGACGAATTTCTATAGAGCATTGAAATAAGCACGCTCTACTGACTCTCGGGCTGAATATTGATAACAGTAATGGAATGAGAGGCGAAATGTACGATTTTAAGAAATATATAAATCGTTAATTGAATAATGCAGAAAAAATCTCGTATCAGTTTGTCTCACTATCACTGGTATTGCAGCCTCTGAATGCTTTTAGGAATCTCGTGGTTGAGTGATTTTGTGAACTATGGTGATGTCATGGGTACTGAGTTTGCTTTCCCGTCAGGATAGAATTTCTCATCTGTACTTAGATATTGTAAGAGCGTGACAACAGTTTGAGCAGACTATATTATTGGTGCATTGTGTCTCTCTGATAGGAAAAGCATTCAGAAGCAAAGGCTGGTCTTTCAGTATCCTCACTTCGCGAATCAATGCACGTACTATTTCACGCTAACATTCTGTGAGATGTAATGGGAAGATTGAACCTTTATAAATATAATATTATTTCATTTAGAATTATATATATATGACTTTGATTTTTATACACGGCTAGGTTTTGATAACGCGAAGAAGCATCTTTGCGATAGTGAAAAGTCTTTCAGACTTGAATTTGGACGCGTTTCAAATATCTTTTTAAATCCAGTTGAAAGTCGTAAATATATGAAATCTTTTCATCTGGAAATATAGGTACAGTGTTATAAGACAGAATTAATAATAAATAAATATTTACATTTTAAAACTTAAAACTTATACTACCATCGACGAAGCTAGCTGACCATTTAAAATTTAAACTACAAATTCCTATTTATAATTATATTATATTAACATAATCGGTTTTTTAATTTTATAGCGGACAACGGAGCAGGTGCCTCTCCTATATGTTAAGAGAACACCGCCGCCCATGCACAACCGCGCCACATCCGCGCATTGGTTATGTTGCCGGCATTTTACGCTCACTCACTCTGCGAAAAACAGTACAAGTACCGTTTCACGCCGAGTATTATTATATATTATGTGAGTAATATAGTCTGCAACATTATTAAAGAGCTATGCTTATTTACATATTAAAAGTTATAACGGTAAATAGTTCATCAACAGAGACATGAGAGAGAGACACGAGAACCAATGACTCTGTCATTGGTTCTCGTGTCTTACAGAGTGTACCTTAAAGGTCCTTCAAGGTCGGAAATGCGCCCGCGGCCCTGCAAATGCTTGAGGCGTCCGTGGCCGGAGAACCTTTATCTTAAGCAAGCCTCCTGCTCGTTTGCCAAGGTTTCAGGTGAAGTGCCAAAATTTAAATAAGGAGCACAATTTGTTCGTAATATTCATAAAAAAGGGACTCGAAGCACCTCCCTTTTTTGCGAGCGTCATATCGAAATCGTTTTGACACATTACTTCCGGTAGTCAATACGTCATAGCGTATAGTTACTTATGATTGAATGTCTTAAAAATTATAGTAACAGATTGTTTTCTAAGATGCCCATTAGAAAAACAGCCAAGAAACAGAGTGAAATTATTTTTTTTTGTGCTTACATCGACATTAGGAAATGAAGCTATTAAAATCCCGAACGGCATTATTGCTTAAGAACTAGTGCATTTTGTAGAACCAATTTATTATCGTTTTTATTCAATGAATTTAATGATAGTTCTTATACTTCTCTTGATAATTTGTTGAAGAAACGAACACAATTTTCTTGTTTTATATAGCCTAGTAGATGCTAAGGACATACTATTGTCATGTCATGTATTATCATCACAATATTTTTTTTTTTTTTATATTTCTTTACATAGAGACTTCATATATTGTTAGAGACAATATTTTTTCCCTGAATTTGTCTCATACTTTACCGAGGAGAGAATAGGTTATTTGCTTTTAACTTGGGTGCCATGCAAATGAGGCTACCACTAATCAGAAACCCAGTCGTCTGTAAAAAAAAACAACTCCTTCAATAGAAAATATCTACTTGCAGCCAGAATCTGTTAGGAAGGCATTGATAACAAATTACTATCACCAGTGTATTCATTCGTAATTGGATACCGGCACTCGCGTTCCAGTGAAAAAATTCAATTTTCCATTTTTCAATTTGGCTTCACTAAGGATTATCAAGATTTAATTGGATCCATCTCACGTTTCCACTTTGAATTCTTTTCGTTATTGTCCTCGACGTATAAGAAAGACAAAAAAAAATTCAAAAGATCTCTCCTGCTTTATACGCCCTAAACATAATGAGTGTACTTTATATACGACTTGCTTTTACACTATCTAGAAATAATGGATGCAACTGATAAGCGAGAGCGATGCGGAGTTTTTCAGCCGACGTGTCAGTCTCCTGCTTGTATCTAAAGGAATGCACTAATATTGAATGAAAAGTGGTTTCATCAAAGATGTAAACGTACAATTTTATTCGTTTAATGACGAATACGTTGTAATTAAATTTAATTTTTAATTTTTTTTTAAACAGTATCTGTTAGTTCTTAAATAAATAAGTTTCCTTTTCACTTGTAAGGTGTTTCTGTATTCGAATTCGAGGAAAACAAATATTTTGAAAACACAATCTCGCCTATAAAAATGTATCTATTGACACAGAAGAATAATGCTATTCAGTAATAGCTTAAATTTTATATTTAGCATAATTTTACTTAAAAATCTATCAATTCTTTGTTGAGTTGATACAAGTAGAGTCAACTATGTAGAGTTAAATCATTCACTTATTAAATGTTATTTTTTGAATGCTATTTACAAACTAATGAACTAACTTGTATTATCCCCGTAATGGAATGATCTCCATCGGAAAACACTACATTCTACTACTGGTACAGTAATTAGTGGAAGTGGCAGCACAATCAAATGTAAATTAATGTTATTGTTTGGTTTACATTATTTTATTTAGTGCGTGAAATCGTATGCGGTAACTACCATGAGTTTGCGGTAACTATCTTTCTTCTATATTTATTATTTTATTAATTATATAAAATAGCTACAGATAGATATTCCTATATCTTAGAACATAGTTCTAACTAGTGTCACGGCTCCTTCCAGTTTGAAACGGGCGTCTCTTTATGGGTCAGAACTTAACCTCACATCTTCATTTATAACTTTATGTAACCTCTGTGTCCTTGTGCTCTGCAGCTCGGAGCTGGCGTGCTCAGCTGAGTTTTTTCATCGGGACGGTGACGTTACTAATTTGTACTACTCTTCACTAATGCTATAATAATTGCGAGGATATGCTTTGTCTCATTAATTTCGTTTACCAATTTAATGAGCATTAAGTTATATTTTTATACCCTTTCAAACTATGTGGCGAATAAAGGACACATTTTTCATCTTAAGGCTTACAGGTAAATTAGTATTCTGAGGTTCCAGTGGTCTTTGGTTATACGATACGTAGACGATCAACGAATGAAGTGTATTGCGAGTACATTCTATGGAATAGAAAATTAAATTTGTAAAAAATTATTTTGTTATTAATTTTGTTAAAAATTGAACTAGCAGAGGCTGAGAGAGGAGGGTGTCTACGGGCGAAGTACTCACGCCTTTCTTTTCATAAAAAAACAAGTAAAACAGATCGTCCTTTTCGATAATTTCTAGGTCGGTTAAAACGCCGTGCGCCTTATAGGAACAGCTACAATTGTGTTTTTGTTGTTATGGCGAAGGGGACGCGGCGAGTCTTAACAAATGGCCTTCTTAGATGCGAGGAAAGCTGTCCAAAGAGAAAGGAAATGCATTAAACTTATTAAAGCATTCAGAGGCAGGCTCCTATCGAGGGGAAAATCGAGACAACGAGATAGAGAAAATGGATGTGCTGCGCTCCTTAATGGAAGAAAAACTTTGTTTATTTTCACTGTCTTGTTATACTTTCCTCGCAATTAGTTTCTCTATATACATATCTTTTTTGTATGATTTTGTATCTTATATGTAGTTGATGTAAAAGGATATATTCAATGAAATTATCTATGTAGTATAAATATATAAGAAAGTCTACTAATTTACATCATTTATAACTTAAGATGAGCTCAAACATCGCCGCCTATGGACAAGTGCGCCACAGTCCACGCTCTAAAGCGTCAAGATTTCAAGGGCCTCCGGTATGTTCGAATTAGCGATGTACATGTAGGTACCTTGTCACGATGAGAATTAATTTTATCCGGGTACAAAAGTGCAGGGTTGTGTTTTAATGTATTTAGTTTTACGGGTCCAAGGATTACTAAGGGAAGGTCGCGTACCGGACAGGACTATGTCTTCCGGGTCCACTAATTAACTATATTTCAAACAGAGATATGTTTGGGTGAGATGTTGGCACAGATAGGTGGCGCGTGTTATGCATGTCTTGGAGCAAAGTTTAATCATATTTTTAGAAGCAATTAATTAGATGATGGTAGGTAGGAGTATCAATAAGCGAAGCGAGAGAAACTTGTCCGTCATTACGAGGGTAGTTGTTAAAGTGGGTCAAACTTGGGGGACTCTTTTACTTTTAGTGATTTCACTTGAAATAGCTTTTTAATTTCCCGTTGATCGTAATTTGTTTACGTGTATAAACCACGGTCGCGTGACGCGAACGCCTCATTTGGAAGAGATTTACCTGTGACTTTTTGCATTTCATGTCTTTTTTTATAAACTTATATAACTTGGGAACCATCAAAAACAGAGTGTATTGGCCCTAACAGGCCTACAACGCACTAATGGCCAAATAAGACAGCTTATCCTAAAAAACTAAAGATTACTAAACATTTTACATCTGTTAGTGTTTCCAAGACGTAACACAACCACTCTGACACTTGAGTAGATACGTGCAAATACGGGTCCACGTAGTTTGACCCACTTCGCCCTGCGTCCCTATTAGCCGCATAAACAGTATTGTTATATTCCTACTGTCCCATCCCCCCTCATAGATTTATACACGGGGCATGACTGAAATACATAGGACTGCGATATTAATAGATTATCGCTTGTAACATCGTTCAGCGTCGCTTATCTTTACTCGAACAAATGGTATGTGTTTTGCTACACCTTAAAACTTTGATACAGTCGTAAGCTTCAATGGGGCCCTTAGCAACCCGCCATATAATTTCTAATCCATCATTTCCTATTGAAGTAATATTTTGTAATTTCTATATAATAAAAGAAGTTAATTCTAAAACTATAAACCTAAGCCTTAAAGTTTTGTTTAAATTACTAAATTTCATAGTCTAAAAATATTTATAATATAAATTGGGTAATGTGTCAAATTACAAGTTATTTTCATTAAAAAAATTACGGACTTACGTATTAGTTGGTCCTATAGGCCAGCAAATTTGATAGTCCCACACTACCCTACAAAACAAAAGTCAGATTACCGCAGGTACTTTAAAAAATCACATATTTTCTAGAATTTGTTGATCGAGAGATATATTTATATTTATATCAGTTATAGTCAAGAATTAAAGCTTTGCATTTCTATCGGGACTCCACAAGGGTTGAATTCTTGCTCACGGGCTCTGATCAGTGAATCTATTTCCTCTAAGGAGTGAATGACGTACGCATAGTCTGGTCGCCTTATTTACAGCCTTTTTTACCCGTGTCTTAACTGTTGATCATTATTTTAGTGATGTGCCCGTTTCCATAGCACTGCGGCAAAAACGTAGATCTATAATGCAAGGAAACAAAACCAGAGTTGGTAAACTTTAAGGTTGAAAGCTATTTCACTCTCGTCGCTATCATTACATTTGAATGGCATTGATAGAAATAAATCCATTATCCACAAAAGAAAATGTTAACTTAGCCGTTTTAGGTGCTACGGCATACACAAGCAAACATTTCGGAATCAGTAGTGACGAAATGACTGTTCGGTCAGCCATACGAAAGCTGTTAACGCGTGGAACCGATGATATCTCCATATGAATATATGGTTTTTGTTTAATTTTCAATCCAATGCCCATGGGCCATTGTCTGACGAGGCTTTAATTGGCCCGCGTAATGTCAGACAATTCCGGCTACCTTAAAAAATTGTTGAGTACAGAGATTAGTTAAAAGTAAGATAGTAAGATTAGTTTAAAGTATTTTGAAATCATCTCAGTCTTAGAGAAAATTAACTGTGGGAGAGGCTATGCTGTCCTACTTATTGGGTGGAAGTGATAGCACAGTCTACTGTGTTTCGGTATGTGAGTGATTATATGGAAGGCCCTTCAAGTTACAAAAACCCGCCAACACAACCAATGAGTGGACTCTGTCGCGGTTGTTAATGGGTGACGGTGTTCTCTTAACATATAGAAAACCTACCTGCTCCGTTGTCTGCAATACCACAAAGAATCTGCTGATTTCTTTATTGGGCAAGCACCAAATGTAACTTAAAGAATAAGCAACAGTGGTCTGCTGGCAAGTCGGATTCGGTCGTATTTAACCGGGGAGAAAGGTTTAGCTATTACCTCGAGATGCAATTGTATCGACATGCAGCAGCCTTGAGCGGCTCTAAGGAAGTCGGCGTGGAGATGATATCGCACGTTAATCTGCAGCGAAGCGCGTTCTTTTAATGAGCTGAGTCGTAGCTACAATCGTGTATGGAAATATCGCTTTGTAACCTTTTGTTCCGTTTTTTAATTAAGCTCTCATTTCTTAATTGACGTCATTTTCAAAATCTAACTCAAATTTGATTTTTATCAAACTTTACATGATAAAACCTACCGTTGAAAACGTTCAAGTATCAACCGGGTCGCTTTTAATTGTTTTTGGGATGGATCTTAATTAGAATTCATAAAAAATCTACTTTATTTTATGGTACAGCGGACAACGGATCAGTTGGTTTTTGTTTATGGTGAGAGTACACCGCCGCCCATGGTCAAACGCGCCACAGCCGCGCATTGCTTTTTACGCCGCTTATCATCCGGTATCCTCACTCCCTCAGCGAAACATAGTAGAAGTACGGTTTCAAATACAACTACCATTTCACGCTGAGTTTTTTGTGAGTTAGTATATGAGCTGAGTATTCAAACCTATTGATTTTATTAACTGGAATTATCTTTTCTACTTGATAAATACCACAAGATTTTTCTATTAATATGATTTGGCAGGTAAACAAAATATTATTTATTTCTTTGTTGTTGTATAGAACATAAGTGCTTGCAGACAATTTTATTTTCAAATATCATTTATATAGCAAATTAATTAGAATTATTTTTAAGAAATTAATATCTAAACGTATGAATACGTGATTTTTAAAGGAAACCCCCTCTAAATTAAACCTATTTACTTTATTTTAGATTATATTGTAAATAATACATCTAGATACATATTTTAAAGAAATATTTTAAAAAGAGATTCATAAATTCATAAATTGTGTAAATTATAGTCTCTATCTATTACCCCTATACTGAAGCTTAATAAATCAAGGCTGGTATGCAAGTGAGTAGTTTGCAAAATGCCCAAGTTTCCGCGCGGAATCAATTTGACGGCAACATGTGTGTACCGGGAACACTTATGTGGAACTTTGTTTCGCTATTGTTAATCTGTTTCGTGATTACGGGTCAGGGGTAGTGCACACACATCCCGGTGACTCGGTGACATATTCTACCGCTGCCGGGGCGGATGCTACACATCCGTGCCACTTAGAATTAGTAGACCTCCACCCATGGACGGCCCCAGTTCATGCTGGGCCGCTGGTGCGTAGTCGGCCTTAAAAAACGTAAGAATCAAAGATAGAAATGCAAGCCATATAAGAGAAATTTTTTGAGAGGATTTTTTGTAACAAACCAAAAACATTTTTAACCTAGTGAATCAAAAACTTATAGAATTAATAAAAAAGTATTTACTTTAACCTTTAATTTATTTCCCACAAATCTGACCTACGCGAGTTACAAATACTTTACCATGACTTTATTAAAATGATCACCAAAATTACACTCGACGGTAATAAACGACGCTCTTAGACAATATTAAAGCCGTATAAGCTTACGTAAAGATAAGTGAAAGGATTTTTTATACTTCTTATAATATTTGCTACAATAGTAAGCGGCTCGTTGGTCTAGGGGTATGATTTTCGCTTAGGGTGCGAGAGGTCCCGGGTTCAAATCCCGGACGAGCCCGCGATATCTTTTTTATTTAAATAAATGAAACTCGATTTTCGTGCTTTGGTGTTACTAGTCAATACTACACTACATAAAAAACCAACATTTATTCTTAAGGAAGAGATACAAAAAAATGAAATCGGCTAGTTTAAAAGTATTGAATATTGTGTTTTAGTATGCGACTAAATATCAACTTATATTTAAATATAAGTTCGCGGCTCTGCTACGGCTGGGGGTGTGCATGGGCGGAGAACCACTTTCCTAGTTGAGCCTCCTGCTCGTTTGCAACCGTTTTTATAAAATAAATAGGCTAGAATCTTTTTATAGGCAGTAGGGTGAAAGCAAAGGTGAAAGCAACGAGAGAAACGAAGCCAAAACCGTTTGGCCTTCATCATCAGAACATTTATAAATGGCAGGGCGGCGGGGTGGCCAAGTCGAGTCTGAAAGCCATAAATTAAACATAAGCAGATGCCGAAAGTCGCGATAAGGTGAAGGCATAAAACGTCAGGTACAGAGGTGTAATCAAGTGGAGAACGATTTATAGTTGAGAGGTTCCTTCACGAGGACCTGACCCTCGCTTTTGGGGCCGATTGTACTTGCGTCAAGAGTTTCGGATACGTCATAATATCATTTGCATTATATATATTACATGTGGTTGATCAATTAATATTCAATATTAACAGCCTCGCTTAGTTCAGTTAGTTTTTGTGGTGTTTAGAAGTGGCTCTGCAATTTTGTTTGTAATGTCAGTTATTTTTATCAGTTTGTTATTTTTATGTAATGCTTCGCTGGTTCACTCTTTTTCTTGTATTATATTAGTGTTTGTTTATGTATGAAGGGAAATAAAAACTCTCTTTTAAACGCACTGTACTTGTGTCCTAATTTTTTAGTTTTGATTAAATATTTCACCTAGGCATAAATAGGCCCTAATGAACATCTTAATAACTGGCTATAATGCCATCTTATAATTGTCTTCACCTCACAATTCTGTTGCAGTATTCTCACGACCAACGCCGGACAGAGGTTTATGTAATTGCGCATTCGCTTTCAGAGTGGTACGTTGGTATCTCAGTACAGCATCCAATTAAGACATCCAAGTATTATAGTCACCACCATGACACACCACCGCGATAACAGGTTATCGGACTTTAAACCCGGAGTAGTACTGAAGTTGTTAAAAAAAATTATAGAAATAAAGACATCCTTTTTGCAAAATTACTTTTATTAACTTTGTTAATATGTTTTGGTTGGTCTTGATTTTCGCTTCGGATACGATAGGTCCACATACCAAACGGGCTTACCTATCTTTTCTGATATCATATCTGTATGCGTTTAAAATGGATATCTTCATCAACGTGATATTTAAGAAAACAGATTTTATCAGCATAATACATATCTTTATTTTATATCGATTCGAGTCCAGTTTCTTAAAGGCATCCTGCTAAATGCGACTTATTTTTATGGCAAGTCATAAAACATTAAAAACAGGTTACGCTTGAATGTAGATGATTCTGTGTGGAAAGTGAAAGGTATATTAAGACATTCATTCGTGTTTCTTACAATGTGATTAAGCAAATCAGAAAACAGACATATGGCTCGTTGGTCTAGGAGTATGATTCTCGCTTTGGGTGCTTGAGGTCCCGGGTTCAAATCCCGGTCAAACCCAATTGTTTTTTAGGTTTTTGATTTTAATATTATGTATCTAGTATATAAATTCGCTAATTGCACAAAATATATTTAAAATCAATAAACTAATTGCAAAATATATAATTGATAGAGCACTTTGTTCATGTTGTTTAGTATAATTGAAATGAACATTTCAATGCTAATGCTAAATTATATTGCTGAATTAAATTTTGGGATTCAATTATAATTGACGTAAATAGAGGGCAAATAGGGGAATTTTCAGTAATTAATTCACATCTTAACGCAAACCTTTCACTTATCCACGGTTTGCTATTTTAGCGAAAAGATTAAATTAACTTATTCTTTAATGTACACAAAAACTACTTTTTAACCATCAATTTCAACTGAGATATCTTTTATCATTCATATGTGATTTCACCTAATTTTAAAATTTTACTTGTTAATGTAATGATTAATTTAATTTACTTTATTTTGTACTTGTACGGCTGGTTCCGTGGATTCTTTTCAGACGAAAATTAGATATTTTATAATATCCTATCGTACGAAAATGCTAAGAATATATCAATTGAAATATTATACCGATAAAACCTTATTAAATCAGTGAATATACCTTCAAACGAATCGTACACTCTTGTAATCCTATTCATGTTTATTTCTGATATTGGTAAAATGGTTGTCATAATTTTTCTTAAATTTAGAATTATATTTCTTAACATCTATTAAATTTCCATATAATATGTGTGTGCATCAACAGTCTATTTAAGCGTCGTCTTACATTCGTCGCGCGTCGAATTATATTTCTCCCATTTGCCAAATCTTTTGATAATCTGTGGAATATTTTATATAGTATTAAGTGTCTTAATACTGTCGTAACCGTAGAAGAACCATGGTGAAGCATATGCTGACGCAATAATTGTGCCGGCTCGTCCGAAGGGATATCATGGGCTCACAGAATATCCAGCGTGAAATGGTTTGTACGGTGTTTCGCAGAGTGAATGAGGATATCGGAGGCTCTTATAAAGTGCTGCTTAACGGCGTAAAAGCTTGCAATACAACCAATGCACCAACTGTGGGGTATCGTAGTTAGCGGTGTTCTCTTACCAAATAGGAGACCCACCTGCTCCGTGGACGGCTATAGATTTAAAAAAATCCTGTAGATTCCTCGATACATAGACTATCAAACATAAAAAGAATTCGATTCGAACTTATCTGAGATTAACGAGTCTAACCGTCTGTACGGGATGGTCTATTCATCGTGATGGACTATTATAATATATCAATGTCGCCAATTATTCTTGCAATATCTATTTGAATGTGTCTTTATCAAAATTAATATAATAAAAAGCAAACATTCTTGTGTGCTATATGTACAATTTATAATTTAATTTATAAATTATATTGGAAGGGTCATCACAGTATGAAGCTCTACATTTTCCTCCGCGAGAACTACGCCGAGCTACGTCGAACTACTTGAGCTGACTCGTCCAGAGCGATACAATGCGTTCGCACAATACCAGTGAAAATGTTTTGCTATGTGAGGATAGCTGAGTTCTATTAGGCTTAGCTCCCATAATAAGTGGCGTGAGCGGTGGTATTCTTCTACCATTATCATGACCTATCTCCCCCTTGTTTATACTATCATCAAAAATTGTAGCATTCATGAAGAATGTTGCAATCAATAAAGAAATAATACCTCTCAAGATAACAGAGCCTTGTCCATACGTACACAAAGCTATGCAATTAGTAAATGAATTGTTGTACCGTCAGCAACAGCACTTCGAATGCATTCTGATTGCAACAATCTCGAAATGCAGTGACTTATTCGAGCAACGTCATTTGCAATGCGTAATTCGACGTGACCGCACACATTCCGCGGTCAGCCGCCCACCGGACGCCGCCGCACACCTGAATATCACCACAGCATATCGAAGAGTATAGCTATCTTCTTTATTTATTTTAATTTCATACTGAAACGTAATTCGTTAGCTAGATTTAGTGCTGCGCACCACCACTCTGTGGGATCAGCTGCGTAGATATTTCCAAACCAATACGACCTATGGACCTTCAAAAAAAGAGAGTACCTATCTCTGAAGCGCCGGCAACACGCCGCTGGTCCAGCAATCGCTGGGGATGTCCATGAGTGGAGGACCGCTTACCCTACGTGAGCCTCCTGCTCATTTGCCTCTATTTCCATAAAAAAGGTCAATGCGCTATAGAACAATATCAGTAAAAGCTATTTGTATTGCGTGTACACAAACAGTACTAACCTGCTTTAGCACTCAACCATTGAACAGAGTATATTCAAATTCAGACACTACGTTTTGTGTCATTACAATGCCTACAATATTTGGCAGCAACTTAAATATACAAAGCTGAAGCGCGTTTTACATATATTCGATTTCTTTAAATGAGACCATTTTATTATTTAACCAAAAAGAAAGATTGTCGTTACTTGTTCGTTCGTAGTTGTATATAGTGCCCGCAATTTGAATTTTACTTTTACATTTTTCAAATAACCTGGCCTCTATTATGCCAATAACTTGAATGAATATTTTGGTTTTTCAAGTCCTATGAGAATCATAATCAATACTCGAATAGTTGTAGTTCATATATACCTCGAGCAGTCAAATTATGATCCTGAATTTGACAAAGTACAGCTAAATAATTATAAATATCAGAGGACACAAATAAATTGTAATATTATTAATGTCAGGGATTGTGCTACAAAATATGAATTATCGTTTTTATGTTGTATTATCAAAGGGGCTGTAAATACAAAATTTATTACGCTGATAACAATAATCCGTGTGTCGACGAAAAAATATATAAAAACATGTTATTGAACACTTTTAAAGTGTTATTTAGTTAATAATGTATTTCAAGCATAATCAAGTCAAGTAATTGTGACGTAGGATTTTAAATCTTCAAAGTTAAACATAATCCATCATCAAATTAATTAAAGTTATGGTAATGAAACTGTATGGGACGTCCACCCACAAGGTGTATAGACGACTTTATTAAGGTCGCCGGAAGACGCTGGAGCACGTCGCCACCGACAGGTATGCATGGAGGTCCAAAGGGGAGGCCTATGTCCTGCAGTGGGTGTCTTACGGCTGAAATGATGATGATGAATGAAACTGATTAAATATGTTTATTATATCTCTGATAATATTATACTTTGTTATACGTTGTACTAACAGTGGACTGGAAATAGATAACAATTTCTTCACACATCACATAACGCGAAACACTATTATGCTTTATGAAAGTGAAAGGTACTTATGACGTCATTGGTTTGTAACATTTTAAAGCAGTATTTGGATACGTTAACAAGCGGCTCGTTGGTCTAGGGGTATGATTTTCGCTTAGGGTGCGAGAGGTCCCGGGTTCAAATCCCGGACGAGCC
>DWCF01000684.1:0-40598 GCA_018230265.1 Delias oraia | reverse complement strand
TACAAGAAACTATCAACGCTATATAACATTTTCTTACGTGACTTTGTACATAGTTTTATATAAATAAGTTTCACAATGATTTAATAGCATCAAACGTTTCAATTTATAATGTGAATAGAGAATAAATCGAAAACCACAATTACAATCAATAAATTGTATTTTTTTTTGCCGAACTTATTGAAGGATTTGAATGTAGAAGAACGATATTATACCTACTGTTATAAATAGCCTCTGGTGAGTTTAATTAACGCGGACAGTGTGTTTTATTGCTTTCCAGAATGGCCTATATCGACGGTGACGTCACAGTTGGCAATTATTGAGATAGAAGGATTCTACTATCCGTACCAATATATCATGTCATTAATATTTACATAAAGTCGTTTTGCTTCAGAAGCTAAACATTATGTAACAGGCGCTTATTTTTTAATACTAGGGTTCCTTCATCTTGTGTTCATAGCCTTGGGCCGAAAGACGCAAGGGGTTACTGAAGCGTGAGCACATTTGATTTTTCACTGCCACTCATAGATTGCAGAGAAGTTAAGGGACAGATCGTCTACTGTTCTGTCGACTGGCCCTTTGAGGTTACAGTGGCTCAGAGTGTGGAGTCCCACATATCTCCACGCAACGAAGGAATACGTCAATGCATATCCTCACGAATGAAACGGATCCTCCATAATTAAGCAATGATATATATAATGTATATCTTAGTTATCTTATTGTATTTCAAAAAAATATAATTTTCTTAAAATGCTAAATATGTATATAATTACGAAACTTACTGCCGTAATTATTCTTTATAGAAGTTTTATAATAGTTTAGATTAATAAAGATATCTGTTCCATCCACTAAGATGTTATGGTCTATTACAAAGTTCCATCGTCAAAGAAGGAACATAAAAAGTCGCGTTATTAAAACTAATACAAGATAAAACAACGGAGCGCTCATTGAACCCCGCAAAGTCAACTCTCTGAATAAAATCTGCTGTTTCAAGACAATCATTAAAAGTTTTCTTGTTACTCTTTCAACTGTGTAAAAAATAATAGTAATTGGCTATTTAGCTTTCAACTTTTAAGACTTTTATAAACTTTTATATTGTCTACTGCATCTCATTGTTATTCTCATCTTTCTTTCTTGTACTTGTTAATTATGTATAAAAATATAAATAAAACATTCGCTCTTGCGGTGAAGGAAATTTATATTGTTAAAAGTTAAGACATTCCTTCAATAAAAATGTAATAAATACGATTTTTAAAACTTTCCTATGCGATGAAACAACTCGTATCAATTCATCTTTAAAACAAATATAAAAATCTTATCATTTGTATGCATTCACGAGTGATCTAACCACAGATGGAAATTTCAATAAAATTATTACTTACCTTTTACAGCAGTAAAATTTTCAAATATATCTTTGAATGTATTATAAAATATATTTAAGGATTTTGCCGGCCTGGATTCTACTTGCCCTTCAGAGCTAAACTTCATTTCTTCCACAAGTAAAATGATGGAAATTTTGCTCGAATTTTATTGAGAATTTTGACCACAGATTACTGAATTATATCATGTATAATTCATCATATATTGTGCACATTTCTGAACAGTTTATACTTAAAATTCACACACACACAAAATCTAGGAAATACACAGTTTTTAGAAATAAATGCAGTATAAAGTAGAATTTTTAATATGTTCTAAGTAAGTACATAGAACTCGTTCAATTTGACATTATGACATGACATTGTGAAAGAGAATAACCGATGGTCATTTCCTTGCTGACTAAGCGATATTCAGCCTCTAAGGACGCTGCACTTTTAAAACTAAACCAATTTTTTTATAAATTTAAGTCACAGTATCTTACAACATTTTTAGTAACATACATTCGTTTCATTTCAACCGTGGGAGAGTCATGCTGAAGCATATGCTGACGCACTTATTGGGCCGGCTCGTCCGAAGTAATACTACGGGCTCACAGAATACTCAGTGTGAAACGGTTCTTGTGCTATGTTTCGCAGGATGAGGATATCGGAGGCACTTAAAAATGCCGCTTTAATCGACTTTTATAACCTGGATGTATCGGCTAATCATTATCAGTCATTCAAATGCCAGACGAGTTTAGTTCGTACATATCGCACGACGTCACGTCAAAGTATTTGCCAAATCGCGCGATATTGCGCGGCAATGGAACGCAGAGAGCCGTCAATCTCTATGTAGCATTGTTACACGAGCAAAATTCTTCCAGTTTAAATTAAATGTACAAAATTGGTGGCAAATTAAAAGTAAAATCAATTTTGATTAATTTACAACTCTTCCGATCTAGATATCTCAAAATTTACGGAATTCACTGTTTTACAGTCAGCAATGAATAATTACCAAAAATAAATAAACAAATTATAAAATAAATAAAAAAGAACTTCAGGAAAGTTGTTACCACCCTATAAAATAATTTACATTACATAATGATTATTTTTTTATGAAAACGATGGTAATTGAGCAAGAGGCACACCTAGGATAAGCGGTTCTCCGCCCACGGACACCTTCAGCCCTAACAGGGACGTGGGTGCGTTGCCGGCGTTTTAGAGATCGGTACGCTATCTTTTTGAAGGTCTCCAAGTTGTATTGGTTTAAAAAGTGGTTGTGCACGGCACGCAATTCCTTAAAATGCCTCAGTTGCGAAGTTTGTTTCGAATATAACTTAATATTGAATGTGTATAATTAAATAAAACAAAAGAACGTTTAATTCACAGTATAAAATCAGTATTGAACAATTCTGTATTGGAGAAAGAAATGATATTTCTATAGAATTTGTTCTGCAAAATATTAATGAGACCACAATTATTAAAATATAATTGATGATCTCAATTTCAGTTCACTCAAAATAATAACAATACAATTTCATTCTCAATTAATTGTTGTTGATATATCAATGTTTTTTATGAAGTATATGAAAGATAAAAATACATAATAGCGTTAATTTATTGCACTATATTTTTTGGTACTTCTGACTACTTGTCTAAATATAAAACAAAATTTTATAACTTGCCTTAAAATTAATTTGATATTCCCTTTTAAAACTCAGACATCGAATCGATCAAATACAATATTTAATCATTCAAGAAGGAATAAATAATGAGAGGCAAGCCCATATTGTTTCAGTGAAAATAAAATATACACATCTATGTTAATACTGGTTTTTTTTGTTGTATATCAGGCAATGGAGCAGGCGGGTGCTTTATGATAAGAGATCCTCGCCGCCCATGAACAACTGCGTATAATTTATGCTTGATTGTGTTGCAGGATTTTAATGAAACTTGAGCGATATAATTTCAACGGACTCCGATAACCTCACTTTGTTTAAAGAAACAATACATTTACTGTTTCATATTGGTTTTTTATGAGCCCGTGGTGTCATTTTGGATGAACCGGCCCAATTTGTGCGTCATCATAGCTATCCCATGGGTAAGACCGTGGTAATACATTCGTTTGTTCATTGTGGACCCTTCCAAAAACACAAGAAATTATAAATTTTTAATCGGAGCCGATACCTCTCATGTCGTGGTAGGCTAATAAGATAGCTATTAAGCTTGGAAAAATATCTTAAAATAATAAATATAAATTATGTACATATTTTACGAATATATGCCGTATGTGATTTAAATACCAAAGTATCGGTAAACAATACAAAATTAATCCTATTTTCTCTTCTATATTCGAAACGAGAATTTTGATTGAAAATACATATTATATATTCTCTTCATGTTGTGGTTTTTATATGTTTTGGATGAAGCTCACTTATGTCTGGTGTAATTTTATAAATATCTCGTGTAATATGAAAGGCTCCACTAATTAAAATACTCGCGAGAAAGGCTTTTAAGGAATGTGTTAGATAATGAGGCTTCGTAAGACCGACTCAAGCCTCAGCGGTTGTTGAACTCAAAAGGAAATCCTTTTAATCCTTAGTTTTTAGACGTTGCAAAATATTTTTCTTCATTGTATGTGTGCTTAAAACGTACGTCTTACACAAAAATATTAAGATATAAAAAAAGAGTAAATCCTATTTCAAATTGTCTTCAATAAAGAGCGGAGTCCCAAATTAAATAATGTTTTTATGTATTATTGTTTATGATTACGGTTAAAGTAAGTAAATACCTTACCACGTTTCGATAACGAATCTATGACTACTTAAAGTAATTGCTAATACCAAACTCAGACATACGAGAATTGATTATGCACAGTCTGAGTGCGCAATTTGCATGGCGAGGGCTTCATCGGCACACATTTCCATACAATTGAGACAATTTTCCACAAAGGAGTTGGTAATGAAATTTGTCATCTTGTTGGAAGACAACACCTTTATTTCTTTACGCATCCTCCATAACATTAGTAATTTATAAATAGATACAAATCCAGTGAATTATTTTATGCACAAAATTAAAAGGAACCCGTATATTTTTTCGGTCTTACAACACAACGATATCCAATAAATTTCAAATTTTTTCTCGTAATACTACGGATAACTCCAAAATCGTCTGCTTTTTTTAAAACTCGAGAATAGTAGAACCTTTCTGTCATTAGCATTTTAGAATAACAACTCAAATCATTTAGAATAAACTTCAATTTTTTGGTAAGCTAGACATAAAACAATCTGTATAAATTTTAAATTTATTTTTAATAGACAACACAAATAATATTGTTTGAAACGACATTAACCTAATGATATAATGATAAAGCCTTAGTATTGACAAATCTGTTAAGTAAATATAATTAGTAAAAATGAATATAAATAAAATTTCCATAAAAATAAATTAAAAATAAATTCCATATAAATAGATTTCTAATGGCTGATAAATCGTCAAAATAATTCTGATACTTTATGATTAATGTATCAAAAATCAGAATGAGTAATCTTAAAACAATTCACGGATAGATAATATTCTTAAATCAATAAAACAATAGATTTTTTTTGTTAATAAAAGTTGGAAGGTGAACTAGCACTTTACAAGTTGTCTACGCTCATGGACAGCAGAATCGTACGTGTGTCATCAATATTTAATAATAAAAATATTACATTTTTATTTTATTGTATTTTACTAACCAAAGCGGGTAGTTTTAGATTACTTATTTTTTAATGGTATAGCGGACAACGGAGCAGGACCCTTCTGATTGCTTCTATATTTTAAGAGAACACCGCCGCCCATGGAAAACTGCGCCCCAGTCCACGCACCATGTCAAGTACAACTACCATTTCACGTTGAGTATTCTGTGAGCCTGTGGTACCTCGTCGGACGAGCCGTATAACTTAATGCATCATCATTTTCTTCAAAATACCTCTCGCACAGGTACGAAATAATTAATAATATACACTCGCCCTCCTACTGTCAAGCCCTTCCAGAAACCAAATAAATTATAAATTAATTTATAATTGTCCAGACCGGGTTCGAACCCGATACCTTCATGTAATACTTATAAACCACTTAGTTTCAAGACTCAAACTTCGAAAGACTCAAAATTCGATGCCATTAACATGTGTACTATCTATCTAGTTCTATCTATGATAGAAATTTGCTTATCTCTGAATCGGTAAAATGACAATTTTGTTACTGAATTACGTATTCCGACGAGGTAAATCGTGGCGGTCTTTAACTTCGAATAGAGCCTACAACCTTTACTTGAACATCGACTGAATAATGATGAGTTATGAATGTTAAAATGCTATTTTATTATGATGTAAATTGGAAAATTCCTGGCGCATGAGTTTCACGTAATAACATAGAGTATGAAACGCATTTTATAAGACGTCAGTCGATGGTAGAAACATTGAGAAATTCTCTACGCTGACAGAGCCAAGCAAATGTTAGCTACGCAACGAAATATTTATTGAATGTTGGAATTAAGTCTCTTTGTTTTACTCTAATGTGATGGATCAGCAAAGCACAAATATTATTAAAGATTAAATTGCACTAACATTCTTTGAACTTACATTTTCGACGAACGCATAAGGAACAAAATTTTGTATATGCACAACTTCTGTTGTGTCTTTTATTCTATAGTGGATAACGGAGCAGGTGAGGCTCCTATATGGTAAGAGAACACCGACGCCCATGAACAACCGCGCCAGAGTCCGCGCATTGGTTGTGTTGCCGGCTTTTGACGCAGCTTAAGCGACACTTTTACGAGTCTTAGATATCCTCACTCACTCTGCGAAACACAGTACAAGTGCCGTTTCACGCTGAGTATTCTTTGAGCCCGTGGTATCATTTCGGACGAGCCGGCCCAATAAGTGCGTCAGCATATGCTTTAGAATTGCTCTCAAACGGCTGCGACAGTATTAAGACACTCGCCTAGCCACTATCAAGCCCTTCCAGAGACCGAATAAATTAAATTATAATTTAGAACTGTCTGGGTCGCTATTCGAAGCCAATACCTCTCGCTTCATGGTACACTTTTAAAACCATTAAGCTACGAGGCTCTCAGTTGAGTGTTCCATAAAATTATTTTTTTTGAAAACGAGGTGAAAATCATATTTAAATATCTCTTTATTTAGAATATATAACTTCCCCATTAGAAATGAAAGTTGCAGCGAGCGACATTATTAGAATGAAACTCTATGTGAAACAGTATTAAGTAACGAGCAATATATGTCAAGGATACATTACACCAAACCATATTGGTCTGGTTGCAATTTCGCAATGAGATGTTATTTAAAGGAAACAATGTCTAGGAAAATAGATGTCTTATAAATGCGGAATAGTGTATTGTACAAAGGATCAATAGTGCTTTGTATTTCATACTATTAAAATTGCTTACAAGCAGTTGACATTTAAGTAGTTGCTATTGTATTGTTTCAGTCACTCGGTTTACACAAAAGACAAGCTTGTGAATCGGCTATAGAATTAAAGTATGTAAAGTGGGAAAAAAATATTTCGTGGGAGAGGCATGCTGAAGCATATGCGCACGCACTAATTGGGCCGGCTCGTCCGAAGTGATACCACTCACAGAATAGTCAACGTGAAACGGTACTTGTACTATTTTTCCATTTCCTTATTGTCCATGGGCGGTGGTGTTCTCTTAGCATATAGGAGATCCATCTGCTCCAATGCCCTCTAAACTATAAAAAAACTGGTAACTAAAAATAAAAAGGATTTACCAAAGGTTGTTTGAGCAAAACAACCGCGAGATTAAATCTGTTCTTTGATGAGTTTAATAGATAATCATACCTTTATTAAAAGGTTTCAACTTGTGTTGATAAACTGACAGAATGTATAATTTGTCGCGGTCGTTAAGGCTTGTAGAATAATCCAGTACAGAAACAGAATTCAGTCTGAGCTAGTCAGCTGTGGTTTTTGAATACTAAAACTGGTTATATGCGATTTACTGTTAATGTGGCTAAGTTATTAGAACAAAAATTGAATATTTTAGAACGTTAATCATGTAATTGTATATTATAAATAGGCGTACGCAAGGAAAATAAATTAATTATTTTTTTCTTGGTTAAAAACTGATAAAAGATCTTCCAAGAGAAATGTCTACAAATTCTAATATCGAGAAGAGCTCCGGCGCGGCGGTCGGTGCAGAGGTTCGTCGTTAACAAAAGGAAACAAGTACACGCGTTGTAGCGATAAATTGATAAAGTTTTGTTGCACGGTTAGCTTTGTTGAATAAATTCCCCATTTATTTTATCAAAGAGCTCTAACAGAAATTTTCAAACCAATGAAATAACAATTTTGTTTCCTTTATTTAAATTACAGCAATTACTTGTTCACGTCTTGCCTTTGAACTAGTACCCATGATTCAACTTTCTCCTATCTTATTAGAAAATGCTTCAATTAATGTTATGCTTATGTACCATCAATATTCATCTTAACTTATTTAATAACACATAATTGTTACAAAGTTTACAAATACGTAATAATATTCTTTGAAACAAAACCATAACTTCTTCAAATGTTTTAAGACTGTTCTTATGTAAGATAAATACAACCTACATTGAATGTAATTAAGAAATCTGATCTAAATTAGGTGGAAGAATATAAATGAGAAAGCGCTCTAACCAAATAGACATCTCAAATGGAATTAAGGATACGTTGATAAAAAAGAAAAACATAAATGGAACTCCGAATGAAGTCCAGTCATCGAATGCTGGAAGTATAAAGATCTAATTGCAAAGAGGAAGCTAATAAAGACTGAAAATGCTAACAAAGCTCGAGTCGCCCTTTACGTAACGAAGCGGTGATTTTATTCTTTCGATATTCTCTGTTTAGTTTGCCAGAGATTAAAATGTATTAAAAATGGACATACGGATTCAATTTCATGTGAATCTATCATACCATATGAGGATTTGGAATATGTATAAAATTATACTAATCAGTAATTAGAAATATAAAAACAGTATGGTGTTCATATAAAAATCTTAGGTATATATATAAATTTAATTTCAAAAATCTTAATCTATATTATTTAATTTACGGGTTTCTAAGTTATAAAATTTAAAAAAAACAAATTAAAACTAAAACATAGGTATAACTAAAAAGGATATTAGCTAAGATTTATGGAAAATACAGTTTCATAAAACAATTGCTCTTTATCATGATTATCTACTAGGTATCCATAGTCATAGAATTAGTAAATATTTATTAGGAAACGGCTTCTAATCGCTCAAAAACTTTTATTATTTTGATTAAATTGAAATACTTTTCAAACTCACTTTGAGAACCCTGTAAATATTTTGAAATCAGTTTAAAGTATCTGAGAATATTGATTGTTTAAACCTCTGCTAATTGTGAAGCAACTTCGTATTTTTCGATTTTTTGAATAAACTCTATCCGCAGGTGGGTTCCCTGATGATAATATATCACACCGTTAGAGCACCGCTTTGGTTGCGTTGTCAGCTTTTTACGCTGAATAGATGACATTTGATGGGCCTCCGATTAACCTTTACGATCACGGAAACATAGTACAAGTACTATTTCAAACTGTTATTTTGGGAGCCAGTGGAGCACTCCAGACGAGCCGGTGCGTCAGTATAAATTTTAATGTGTTTTTCCCTAGGGTAAGACATTGTTAAGACACTCGCCCAGCTACTGTCAAGAGCCTTAGCAAATTATTTCTATATAAAATCTGACGTGATCAAAATAGAAATTGTATTTTTAACTTGAGAATTGTATTCGTAAAAATTTATTTCGTTTTTTATTCAATACCGGACAACGGAGCAGGTGGGTGTATATAGGTCTATATGGTAAGATAACACCGCCGCCCATGAACAACCACGCCACAATCCGCGCTTAGATTGTGTTGCCGGCTTTTTTACACCGCTCAAGCGACACTTTTTAAGGGCCTCCGATATCCTCACTCACTGTGCGAAACACTGGGCAAGTATCGTTTCTCGCTGAGTATTCTATGAACCCCTGATATCACTTCGGAACAGCCGGCCCAATTAGTGCTTCAGCATATGCGTCAGCATACCTCTCCCACGGGTGACATATATCTATACTTGAAACTACTATAAGCTCTATACATGAAAAATGAATACAATATGTAACATTTATACAATGCGAGTTGCAAATGAGGCAGGAAGCTCATTGCTGCGCATCCGTTCATCGCTACCATGCCCTCATTTCAAAACTATAAGTTAAACAACATTACGCATGTATCAAATTCATTCGGTACAATAAAAAGATGACATCAGATATTCTTTCGCCGTGTTTTCTACATGCGTACTCACTTGTAATACTTTTCTCACGTAGTATTAAATTTTTCATTTTTTTTATTTAAAATGTGACCAAATAAAACTTTGTAATTTTATAGAATAACCGCTTTTTGTTGTAGGTACATCTGTTTCACTGAGTGGGGACGCCATAGATGCATCATGTTTAAAACATAAACAAATTGTGCAGGCAAGATTATCCATTGGTAAGAAACCATAATGAAAAATATTTATATAGGAATATATCCATAGATATCATATAATACAGTTAGCTACTTTGCTCTGTAACTACGTAGACATTATATTTATGCATTCTATTCATTATGATAGAATAAAAATTATTTAAATTTACCATTAATATTTCCACTCTTAATTTTCCGATAAAATCTGACAAACGCGATGATATATAAAAAGCATTTCATTGCTTATTTATAATTCAGAGGCCGTAATTGTTCGGTCCCATTTCAATTAATAAACATCACACAAACCACACACGCATTTTATATTGTGAAAATTTTAAACCTCGCCCCTGAAACTTAAATACAGGATTTTACATTTTTAATTGAGTGTGAGCAATTAATGGACTTGAAAATTGAGCATTTAAAAAAAGTACCAGCATTGCTAACAAGAGTGCCAAATTTCTTGGCTGAATCAATATTATCTTATCTATAAATATCTTTTCTCATATAGGAGCAAATTTGAAATTAAAATTTACAGCCTAAATGTACAGCCTTATTTATAAACTATGCTTTGCATAAAATTATTTCTAATATACATAATCTGTCACTCAGTCGCTGACATTTGTTGTTGTAAAAGCAAGAACACTAAGAATTCGTCTATAATTGTAAATAATTTTTATGGGTTATCTCTGTTTTTCTTTGAATAAAATGTTGTTTTATGCTATCACACTGACAATGGTAAAATTATGACTGCTAGTTACAAATGTCAAAAAATATAAGAAGAATTCTGGGTTATCAGTTTCCGTCAAAGCAGTGCTAAAGTATATCATGGATACCACGAGCTCACAGAAAAACCAGCGTTAAATTATATCTATATTATTATAACACAGCACTACTTGTGCTGTGGTTCGCGTGTTTCGTTTCACGCTGAGTATTCTTTAAGCCCGTAGTATCACTTTGGACGAGCCGGCCCAATTAATGCGTCAGCATATGTTTGAGCATGGCTCTTCCACGGGTAATAAAGGCAAAACGCGGATCGTGATGCAGATGTGCATGAGCGATGGTAATCTTTAACATCAGCGAATACAATTGCTCCGTTGCCAGTAATATAAAAATAAAAAGAAGAAAAGTTTGTTAGTGAAGAGACTATATAGTTTATAGTAAGATTAGTAGATTAGATTAGTAGATTTGTTTAGTAAATCGGGAAGCAAACAAACGGAAAGCTTATCTAGCATAAGCGGCTCTCTACCCTCTGTAACATTTGTTTGTTGCCGGCCTTTTTATTTTAAGTTTGACGATTTTAGCTGCAAAATTGTACAAATTATTTATGAATTAAAATTAATTTAATAAATAACAATAATCAATTTGAATAAATTGTATATTATCTTAAACAGAACTACTTGTGTCTAAATATTCTATGCTTTTAGATTTATAATATTACAACAGCTTTTCGTTGCAATAATAAAAATAAATAATAACTTGATTTCAACGTTTAATAAAAACGATGCTTAATGTAAATTGTATCATAAATCAGTTTCAAAACTGTATTCAACGATAAAACCATCTAATTAATAGAGTTAAATGAAACTCTTAACCTTTTTTTTACAACGTTTAAATGGTTCATTAATATTTATTTTTATTTACATATTTAATAATGAAACTTGTTTAATCAGGGATTCTGTGGTTAAAGAACGAGGTTTTGGTTTCTGGTTACGTCGCAACGAGAACTTTAAATTAATCAGCAAAAGCAAAAATCTACGGCCAATCGAACTCGTAAAATACTTAATTTTAATTAAGTTTAAATTGTTGTCTCATGTAACTCCCAAGAATTGTTTGTTTCAATAAATAAATAGTAATCAATATTTTTCATAATGATCTGTAATCAGATATGAAATAAATGTTTGCTTAAAACTTGGTACATTTGTAAAAATAAATATTATTTCTTAATTTGAACTTGGCTGTGTTTACCGCTGTCACTGTCTATGAACAAAATATAATTTTGCTTTGATGCGGGCGCCATCTTCGAATATAATGACGGTAAAGAAAGATACAAAATTATATTAAATTAATTAGTAAATATAGTTTATAATATGTTGAATCGAATGGAATAAATAATCTTAATAAAAATAAGAAAGTTTAAAAAATTAGTAAAAGTTATATTATTATACTTACTCAATAAATAAATCTTTACTTTCAGCAAAAAAATACAGTTTATTATTTAATTTTTAAGTGTTATCCTCACTAGTTCAGGTTAACACAGTATAAGTACCGTTTCTTGTACAACTAACATTTTACGTTGAGTATTCTGTGACCATGTGGTATTACTTTTTATGAACCGGCCCAATTATTGTGTTAGCATATGCTTCAGCATGGCTCTCGCATGGATTAAAGCTACCAATAAACAAATAAACTTAATAAATACCAGTATACAAGTTTAAGCAGTCTTTTGTTTTTCGCCAACATAGTTGAGTTGAAAAAATATTTTATTGGAAAAACGGAATATATTCATTGGCAGCATGTCACCGTAAATAACGACATATCTGTCATGCGCAATTGAATATCAGGATTCGGAAAATACGTGTCACCGGGGAGACAAATCGAAAATCATAGAACTACGGGTGACATAAAAGTTTCATAAGCTCGCGTTTGTTGAACAAATCTTGTGAAATTACATAGATTTACTGACCCCACGTGAATCGCAGGCAAATTTTAGCTTAGCGATGTATACCTTTTGCATTTATATTCATAGAAAAAAGGAATGGCTCAGGAGCAGATTTGTAACTTTGAATTATTATGCCACCATACGGTTTTTTGCAAACATTTCTAGATTTTCGCAAATGATACTAATTTTTAAACTAGTCAAAAATATTCAAAACTATTCATCTTTTATATAATTATATATTTTTGAAACCTAGGTTATATAAGACAAATATTACCATAAAATGGATAATTTATTTTGCCGTATTGATCCTTAAAAGCCCATATCGTGAAAAACATTATGAATTATTCACCAAAAATATTGAAATTTGTACAAACACCCTTCACACCAAATATGTAAATAACTATGGTCCGTGAAAAATATCTAAATATCTACAATTATAGACATTGAATCTGAAAATATGGATCCCAAACAAAAAATCGAAAACACGTAGAATTAATTCTTCTTATAAATATATATGCATATTGTTTCTTAAGAATTCTATTATACTTATAGTCTAATGTGCCTTGGATGGGGCAAATGGCGTCCATTTTACCGTTATCCCGCCCTGTCTTGGACATTTTTTATTCTATGTATAGCGAACCATGGAGCAGGTTCCTTCTATATAGAAACAGAACACCGCCGCCCATGAACAACCGCGCCATTGGCCGCGCATTGGTTGTGTTGCCGGCTTTTTAGGCCGCTTAGGCGGCCTTTTTAAGGGCCTCTGATATCCTCACTCACTCTGCGAAACAAGGTAAAAGTATCGTTTCACGCTGAGTACTTTTTGAGCCCGTGGTATCATTTTGGATGAGCCGAAATAGTGCATCAGCATTGTTCTGTCACAAGTACAACACTATTAAGACACTCGCCCGGCCACTGTCAAGCGCTTCCAGAGACCGAATAAATTATAAATTAAATTATAATTGTCCGGACCGGAATTCGAAGCTGATACCTTCATGGTACAACACTTTTAAAACCATTAAGCTAAGAGCTCAAGTTTCTCCTCAATGAAAGAAAATACTATTCGATTATATTACATCAACATCTTTCATAAATCAACTAAACACGAAGTTCGCTTTACAATCAATATAAGTTAAGCTTGCGGGACTCGAGTTTACTAAAAGCACCATCTTATTAAAAAAAAACGATAACTTTATTTCCCTTTATACCAATAAATTTTCATTAACAAAGTAAACAACTTTAGTGGCTAGCGTAAAATACTTTTACTCTATAAGTTATAGTTATGTTCTATGCTCCGCTTAAGATATAATATTTAATAAAAAATGTTAACAAATTATTAATATACATCACACTCTGAGGAAAAGGAATTGTTCCTACCGAAGAATTGTAGCTTAATTATTATGAAACCACAAAAATATTATAAACTCCTACTTTGCCTTCTTGTAAATAACTACAGTAAACTCATCACCAATACCGGCATGAAACAGATTCGATATTTTTCTAAATTAAAACAATTATTATTTTCTCACATTAAATTAATTGTTTTATGTATGAGCAAAGGCGAATATTTCTAGTTTCTATAATAGTATATATTTCTATAGTAGCGATTGGTTAAACTCTATATTAGTGCACAGCCTGTATTGGAACTTTTAATTACGTCCGCTGAAACGGGTTTCTGTTTTTCATAACTTATACTTCTTAACTAGATCAAAAACTACTACAAACTTTGTGTTTAATAATTTTCTAATGCAACTTTTTAAAGTTTATTTTTAGAGAACTCTACGAGTATGGTAGGATACTTGAAAAGTTTCTGCATGTTGTTAACAGACACCAAATAGGTTTTTTTTTAAATTTCCTATAAAAAACAATAACTGCTCCTAAAATCGTTGAAACTAAAGTGAATTTTTAAATACATTGGTACTGCGATATTACACTCATACAAAGACTATTAATTGTGATTGTCTTCCAAATGCTTTATTGCAAACGTATTTTAATATTAAACTCGTTCTGCAGTAACGTTTGAATGCAGTCGCTTCGTAGCTGTAAATTACATGCCTTACAAAACGTGCATTCAAGACGTCTCTTAATTATAATATGTCGCCTACATTACTTTGTATGGGAGTAAGCGGTATTAAAGCGCTTAGTCGAAAGCTCATGATATTCGTATTTCTAATTAAGGAAATACCTCTTCGTTTTTGTAGAATATTTAAAATGCCAGTGGAATTGAAAACAATAAATTGTTCTTCGTTAATTGGGAACATAAATATTTACGATAGTGTTTCACTAAATACTTACTAACCAATCCACCCGATGCGACGTAGAATAGAAATGTAATAAGATATAACGTATTTTATTCGGCAAAATTTAATTTTAAATCTTATTTTAGTTAATCTTTAATTTAGATATTTTCATTAATAGTTTTTTAATAATTAAAATTATGTATAAACGTAGAATATATATAGTATATAATACAAAGACAAAGGAAAATAAGACAAAAAAACATTTAAAAGTAAGTTCAAAGTGTGAAAATAAACTTTAATGTGTACAATCATTTAATGAGTAGGCGCATTACCTCTATATAAAGCTAAATAACACTCTTAGCTAAACATAAAGAAACGACAATAAAATTATTTTTGTAGATAATAACACCTTTCACTCAAATTATTATAACTATATTTCACCCGTGGGAGAGCCATGCTGAAGCATATGCTGATGCACCAATTGGGCCGGCTCGTCTAAAGTGATACCACGGAATCACAGAATACTCAGAGTGAAAAGTTACAGAGTGAGTCCTCACTCACTCTGCAAAACACAGTACAAGCAATTGCTTGTAACGCGTAAAAAGTTGGCAACGCAACCAATGCGCGGACTGTGGCGCGGTTGTGCATGGATGGAGGTTTTCTGTTACCATATAGGAGACCCACCTACTCTGTTGGCCGCTATACTATAAAATAATTATATAAACTAAATAAGTATTTAATTTAACATAACTTTTTATGACTCTTTATGGAAATCACGCTCTAAGATCAATTTCATTAACAAATTCAAAACATGATAGCGCTAAGCGCGTTCAAGTTCATACAAAGAAATGCTAATATCTTTACATAATTATATGTAGAGTTTTCTATTTTTCAGTAGTAAACATACGCTTTCATCTATCCATGAGCGGAGGACTGCTTGCCCTAGATGAGCCTCCTGCTTGTATTCCACCGATGATACAACAAAAAAAAATACGCTACATTCATGGTACTTATTGGATACAGATGAGAAATTGAGTTAAGGAAAGAAAAAGCAATTCGTGATCAATTAGATTACAGGGAGTAATCATTGCAGGAAAACATGAAACCCAATTGGATATTGGATGGTTAACCGATATACACATTCAGTAGTCCATCCGAGTTCAGGTTTTTATTATTTCTAATATAAACGCACATTACACAATATTACAATATGCATAGGTTAAAAAATACAGTTTTTAGTCACCAACATGAAAGCCTTATTAGGAAAATTTGTGAACCCTTTAAGCTTTGTATTTCTACTTGAATGTTATACAAAACCAGAAAGTGTCGCCGTCGAAAGTTTTTATATTTACCAAAAAGATTATATAATATATTATTCCAAGCGGGAATCAACACCGTGACCGACAACGTTGTGAAATATGGCTTTACATGAAAAAATATACCGCGAGAATATTCCTGCCCGGATAGTTTTCAATTTAATGCATGTTTTTCGAATAATTAATATATATATAAACAAATATTAGTTATGATACGATATAACAATGTAAATTAATGTAATTTGCAATAATATCCCTTCGTTTGACACCTGCTTAAACCACGAACGTCTCTAGATAGATTTTGAACAAAGCTAAAACAATACAGGTCAAATTGATAATTTCTCTAGTGATTTTTAAAAGTTGTTAATAATATCTAACGCCTAAAACGTTCTTCATATAAGATTTTTTTAACAGTATAGCGGACAACGGATCAGATGAGTCTCCTATATGGTAAGAGAGTACCGCCGCTCATGAACAAATACGCCACAGTCCGTGCATCGGTTTTGTTGACGGCTTTTTATGCCACTTAAGCGGCATTTTTAAGGCCCTCCGATATCCTCACTCACTCATCGAAACACAGTAAATATAAAATATGTTTAAAACTCATAAAACAGCTTGTTTAAATACGGAAATATATATACGGATCGAACGGTGTTTATATACGGATCTAATTTTTTATTTGAAACTTTACTCATGTCTACATATACAAATAAAGTTCAATTTTCGTTTAAATTTGGAAACAGGGATCGAAGCCTCATTTAGATAAAATTACCTAAAATCAAGTTAATATTCTCAATTTAAGAAATTGAAAAATTCTCAATTAAGATGAAAATATTTGATAAAGAAAATTCGTTGGTATAATATAATATTACTAACGGCGAAACAACCTCAGTAGATTCTCTGATTTACATTTTATCAGTGTCTATTATGTAATTTTTGTAAACCTCGTTTCAATATAATTTAAAAATTCTTTGTTCTCTTCAAAGGTTATATTATAGCTTTACCAAATTTTAAATCTAATATAATCAAACTGAAAACAGTTTTAGTGTATTCATATTAGCATTATTCATAGATGTATAAACTTGACCTTTTTCTACGTATTTATAAAAACATCGTAGCTAAATAGTATTATTGCCTATTACGAAGCTAGAAGTAACGGGTTTAATCCGTGGTCTCAATGACAATTTATAGTTTATTCGGCTTTTGTAAGGAATTTATAGTAGCCGAATGCTGGTCTTAACACTTTCTTACCCTTGGAAGACCCATTCTGACATAATAATTGTGCCGGCTCGTCTGAAGTGATATCATAAGTTCACATAATAGCAGCGTGAAAGAGTACTTATATGTAGACTATTTTGCTGAGTTCTCCATAGCGGCGTAAAAAGCCTACATCACAACCGCGCAGATTTCATTGATTGGTGGTGATCACAGTTGACACCCACCTTTTCCATTGTCCGCAATATAATTAAAAAACTGTATATTTAACCGTACAGAATCATAAATTCTGTAACGAGGAATCGCAATTCAATAACAAAATGCAAACATCATTAGATTGAGTAAATACTAATCCAAATATGTCTATCAAGAAGGTTTGTTCTATTTACTTGAACTACTTCATGTAATGATAAATAAATGAAGGCTTTTGATAGAGAGCTACATGTTATACACAATGTCACGAGGAATCAAATATTTATTTGAAAGACAATAAAATAAGAAATGTTCTAAACACAAAGAAAAATGAGTTATCTTTGTTTGTTGATGTCTTACATAAAACCAGATTCATAAAATAATTTACTCCGTAATTGATTTAAATGTATACCTAAAACTTAAATATTTATAAACAAGCATATTATAGTAAGCGTCAGTTATTATATATAAACTTATAAAATTATATTACAAATGTATAATAAATTCAAATCAGTAAAGTTGCCCGGTGAACTCGTGTAAGAAATCTATGTTTCAATCAACTAGAAATGTGTCTTATCTGATTTTAAAAGAAAAAGGCTTTATTTTATTTATTTATAATGAAAAACTATAACAAATTCATAGATCAGCAATGACAAATGTAAAAATTCTCTTTCTAACACACTAGAGCTATAAGTTACATAGCCTATATGTTAAAATTAATATTGTTGTTACATATTTAATATAATGTATTTACAACATATTTTTTCTTACAGGCAGGGTAAACAGCAGGTCGCACATAAGTAGTGCTATCACACTAAAGTGAAACACACAAGTTGTGTATTTTAATTAAATACTAACGAGTTCTATTAATAATATTTACCTCAATATAGCCGTAATTAGCACCCCCCGGGTCTTGTTGACCCGTTTCCATCGGTAACGACAAAGTAAATATTTATCAACTCGTAAAGAGGTCGAAGCTACATGAGCTTTCATAACAGCTGCTTCTATTTAGTTGTTGTACATTATCAGCGAGAAAAAGGTCTAAAAGTCAACATTTATACAATGTCAATCTATAAAAATCTATTTTTTTTATTCTATAGCGGACAACGGAGCAGGTACGTAGGTAAGAGAACACCGCCGCCCATGAACAACCGCGCTACAGTGCGAATTATGTTGCCGGCTATTCACGCCGCTTAAGCGACACTTTTAAGAGCCTCCGATATCCTCACTCACTCTGCGTAACACAGTACAAGTACCGTTTTATACTCGTGGTATCACTTCGGACGAGCCGGATCAATTAGTGCGTAAGCATATGATTCAGCATGGCTCTCCCACGGGTGCAACAGAATTAAGACACTCACCCGGCCGCAGTCAAGCCCTTCCAGAGACCGAATAAATTATAAATTAAAATATTTCCCGGACGGGCATTCGATCCCGATACCTCTCGCTTCATGGGTACACTTTTTTTAAAACCATTAAGTTACGAATAAATTAATGCCAAAATTCAAGGATAACGGGGAAATTATTTGATTTAAAAGAACTTTCTACCCATTTTAATAGAAATATTATAGAAAATTATTGTTAGTAGAATGTATGTATACAATAGCCTTGTCGAACTTAGGTATTGTATGGCTGCGTAGCCGCTACCTAACAATGGCGTAGCGCCGTTAAATATACCGTAGAAAATTTACTTACATTGTTAAAAGTAATATAAGTTAGCTTGTTGTTTTTTTATTTATAGAAAAACAATAGACGCTTTTATATATAAGTAAAGTTAGCTGGGAAATGGCTAAGAAACAAAAAGTATGATATTACGGCACTTTAGTCTGATAGTCGTAAAAAAGAAAACGTCATTCGTGTTTTTTCAACTCTTATTAAAAATTACGCATTCAGACGAATAAACTTGCCTTTTTTTATTTTATCACGTACAAGGTAAGCTTTCAATCACTTCAAAATAACTTAATAAAATACAAAATGCTATAAAGAATTTTAATTTTTTTGTGAAAACTCATTCGACGGACTCAAACTCATCGAATTATACATTAACGATGTATAATTTCCACGTCAACGGATTCGTGGTAAGTTTCTTAAACATGACTTTTTGTAGAAAATCTTGTATTATAAATGAAGCTATATAATGATAGCGGTAGCAGGTGTGCATAGGCTGAAGAGCGTGACTCGCGTGCTGATAAATTGGGGTGATTTACCCCAACTTGTAGTATCTCAGTGTTCCAAAGTATTTTTTGTGACGCGTCACGTTGTTGATAGGTAACCTTCAGGCCTCGTCTACACGGCATTACCTTGCAGGTTTTTTGGTAATCGTTTCTTTAACATATAGTCAACCGGGTGTACATGATAAACATTCATTCGTTTATAATCAAATAGACGAATAGAAAAACAACTATACCGTATGCCACTGCGAACCAAATACGTTAAGTTTATTCGATTTGATTGACAAATCCACTGGTTATGCGTTTACGGTACTCTTTTATTGCAGTACAATCGTCGTGTGAATATCTTTGTACGTTGTATTGTCAATATAAGTATAAATACGTTAAGACGTATATTGCAAAAAACGTGCAGGACAAAGCCGTTTGAAGAAGGCCTCAAGTGACAAATTTTCTACGCCATTTTAACCTTTATAAACGTGATTATATAATAAATTATATTATAAAATATTTGAATAATTAAACGTACTATAATATACTTCTAGTGTGAGATTTTTGATTGTACTACTTATATGATCATTTCCATCATTAAGTTGACTCATTTGACATCATATCCGTCACCTAAACTAATTTTGAATTTTAACTTTGTTCTAATTTTTCAAGTAAAAGCCCATCGAATTATAAGTTGCTAGAAATGTTGAATTAATTTTCTTGGTTAATGTTATCCAAACCTGATTCATAACTTTTCTGGAGAGATTTTTTGATAGTCAAAGATTTCATGTTTTAATATTTCCTTTTGTAAATGCATTGATTGATACTTTCTAGGCTCGACAAATGTTATGTTTATTTTTGTTCACAAATATACGAATTGTTGATTTGTAAGATGATGGGTTATTCATAAAGAACAAAATAATATGATTCTTTAAATTAATTTTTTGCCAACATTGACAATTTATAAGTAAGTAATGAAAAACTTAATAACCTAAAACAGAGAGTCAACGGTAAAATTTTCATGCTTTACTTTTCTTATCAACAATTTAAATTACCGTAACATTTATTTATCACAAATTACTAATATAAATCAATTTAAAATTAATAACAAAAAAATAAAATCCACGTGGTCCTATTACAACTCCACTCATGTCAATGTCATTGTCAACATCACAAAGCTTACATACGCAAAAGCAATTTTTATTTCACTGCAAATTAAGCACGTTCATAACATTCGATATATTCTAAAATTCGATTTGTCCAAAACATCAAAGATTAACGAGGGTCAACCCTATATTTATCTGAATTCGCAATTCAGGCTTCAATTAATACCGATTTGTCCAAGATAAAATTCCGTTTGCAAATTGACAGGATTTAATGAGACTGTCAAAATCAAAACTGGTTTTGCTGAATAATAATTCGGATATTTAAGATTGAGTTTGCGTTAATTTTTGTTTGCTTCATACTGTACCAAAACTTAAAAATATATAGTATAGTATCTTTATTCTATTTAAATTTGTACTCATTGCACACACATTAATTATCCTATTATGTTAAATGAAAATGATATTGCGAGACAGCTAAACACATTAATGATGTTACAAATAAAATGAGTAGATACTAACAATATATTAGGAATTTAAGTATTTCACCAATTCATTCATATTTAACTCGAAGGAGACCCAAACTAGAACATTTCCTGACTCACTGATTGGGCTGGCTCACAGAATACAAGCATGAAATAATACTATAACTTTTGCCTATTGATTAAGGTTACCGGAGATCCACTAAGTTAAGCGACGTAAAAAGCCGACAACACAATCAAAGCGCCCTATCTCAGCAATTTTCCATGGGCGACGATGATGTTTTACCATCAGAAAACCAGCTGGGCCAGTTATCGGGTATATAATAAAAAAATAATAAATAAATGTATGAGATTGATATGTAATATATAGTATATACATTTATATTATTTTATTTATCAATATATTATCAATCAATATATTATTTACTGGACAACGGAGCAGATGGGTCTTCTATGTGTCAAGATAAAACCGCCGCTCAAGAACAACCGTGCCACAGTACGCACATGGTTGTGTTGCCGACTTTTTAAGCCGCAAAAGCAGCATTATAAGGGCCTCCGATATCCTCACGTACTCTTCGAAACACAGTGCAAGTACCGATTCATGCTGAGTATTCTGTGAACCCGTGCTATCACTTCGGACGAGCCGGCTCAATTAGTGCGTCAGCGTATACTTCAGCATGACCGTCCCGCGCGTATCTAATGCATAGTTAAAAACTAATTTATTAAATACCGATAGTTATAAAAAATTATGGCACTGACGCGTGATTTATTCGTGAGTGGACCGTCCTCAAACCTGTAAAAGATTTGTACATCGTATCAATTGTACGAAGATGCTCAAACAGTTACCGATTTAAAAGGAGAAATGGAAACTACGCTTTTTTACAGGTTTGTTATTTGTAGATAGATAAAACTTTTAATTCTAATATTTTAAATGTACACAGAAAACTCTCATTCTCTACATAGAAAGTCAATTATATTATATAAATAGTTTATATTATCATATAGATTTAATTAGGATCTTATAATTATATTATTTTTTTGCATTCTTTTGGTTTTAATGTTACTAAGGTGGCTCTTCAAAGTGTGTACGCTACGCAACTTCTTGCGCCAGGGGAAATAATGTCATATTTCATTTGAGGATATGAGGCCCACTCAAAGGGGTTATACCTATGATACCATTGAAGGGTGTAATGGATGTTGCAGATGATTTTTCGAAGAATTTAAATAAACACTTCTTTATCGAAGCACCGCATTACTGAGGGACGTGACTAATGTGCGTATGGCCTCCATATACATACTTCTAGACTCTCTGTTTTGCTCCATTTGGTTGGATGACTGCAGGGTAGCTCCCGTAGCGTCTTGAGTTCTGTGTCTCCATCGTGTAGGAGACCACCCTCTTATCTCTTTCTTTCCACAAAACCAGTAATAATCAATTTTCCAGAATGTCTGGGTCTCGCACATTACGAACGTTTCGATCCTAGATTTCACCCTCGCTTTTAGTATTCAGGTGTCAGAAGCTTCTTTTTGAATAAACAGTTATATATTATGAAACATTTCAATTTCAGCAGCTACCGCATTTATCACGGGGAATGTTCGGAGGAGCTGTTCGGATTGATACCTGCTTTTGAATTTCACCATCGAACATCAAGTTTCATCGCTTATAACTCTTGTTTTTCGTTCCACAACTGAGCGTTTTTTAAAGGATTTTTGTGCCGCGCACCACCTCTGTGGAATCATCAAACCAATTTGACTTGGGGATCTTCAAGAAAAGAGCGTACATATTCCTTAACGGCTAACAACGCTGCCACGGCTCTGCAAGGGCAAGGTGTGTCCATGGGCGGAGGACCGCTTGCCTTAAGTGAGCCTCCTACTCATTTACCACCGTGTATATAAAAAATTTTAACATGTAAATGACATAGTATTAATACTATATCATTTACTTTGTCATACAAATTTGAAAATTATTTAAGTATTAATACTCTGATAACTTCAAAGCATTAAGTTTTGAAGTGAAACGTGCTCAGCCCTGGACGTAAAACGAAAAATTACCCAAACTTACATCACGATGAAAAACTGAACAGAAGGAGGCGGGGCTGCTCTCTAGTTGTGCGAATTGTCTCGGTGAAGGCCAAATCTTTTTTTATGACTATTGCTTGACATACAAGCACGAAGGTCAGTTAGGATAAGAGGCGAGGACCTCTAATCCTAATTGAGCCGATGGACACCTCAGTCCCTGCTAGGCCGCGGATGCATTGCCAGACTTTTAGGTATAAGTAGGCTCTTTTATTGAAGATCCATAAGCCCTGTTGGTTTGGAAATATCTCTGCAGGCAGCTGATTCCACACAGTGGTAATCCGTGGCACAAATTGCCTTAAAGTGCTCTTTTGTAGTATCACATGCATCGAGATGATAATAAAATCGCTTTTAATAAATATAAACCAAAGATGATACAAATGGTAGCCATAGCAACGTTACTTATTACATTGTATTTTGTGTATACTTCATTAATAACTCATATATGTTTAACAAACTTATGAGGCGTAACAATTTCTGCTAAATTAATATTTATGTCAAACAAAAGCAAGTACCCTTTATCCATTAATTTGTATCTTTATTAATTACACCGGCGGGATTATAATGCTACTTGAGACGTCCCAGTTCACCCGTTAAGGGAACACATTTGATCGTTGAACCGTGACCTTCATAAATTACTGCTGGTATCAATTATTAACTCCCTTCATATTTGAGCAAGTAATTTGAGTGAAATCCTACAACGTACCTAAAACTTTAACGTTTATGCTTTTTATACAAGTAAACTTTTATGTCTACCTAACTGGAAATATTACAGACCTCATTCTCATATATTTAAAAAATGTCTAAATTACGTATTTTTATAAACACATTACATATTTTTATTTTAATTGTAACATTTTGATTTAATTTTAACACATTTCTTTTGCAGTTCATCTTTAAATGTCGAGCGGTCGTGGGTTGTCGGGCGAGGAGAATAAATACCACTTATTTTAAGGATAACAATATTCGATTACACGCGATGATACACAAAAATAGCTGCGTTATTTAAATCAGCACACTCGATTTTATTAATTAACGAGAGACACTCCACTGAACACATTTTGTAAAGCGCGATGCAAATTGATTATTATCCGATCGTTCTCACGCACAAAACAGCACGGCATTATGTCAGAGTGAAGAAACTTCTAGAAAAACGCCGTTTTACCAATGTCCCTGTCATTTTTGACGTTTCTTGACTCTCTCGAACCACCAAGGCGCCGTCATATTTTTAAATAAATAATTTAAAATAAGAAAATGTATAAAATTAAATTTGCAAATAAATAGCGGCGTAGGTTTATTAAATTATAAAATATGTACCTAGGTGTTTTTAAAATTGATACCTTTAATTCAACTTAATCGAAGAAAGAGTCAAAAACAAAAGTATAGATGAAAATGAGGTTTGTTTATGTGAGTCACGTTCGGGATCCAACAACTCATGTTTGTCATGACAATGGTTGCAAATCGGAATGCTTCTCCGACAGTCACATGTACAATAGAAGTTTTATTGTTTGTATTATATCTAGCTTATAGAGAATGATTTAACTTAAATGTTAATATAAACAAACTTAAGAACACTATAATATTATTATTATTATTCATAAGTCGATTTTTATTATTCATAGTAGGGTTCTGCAAACTTTTTGTATTCAACGTACCTTTAGGAAATGTAATTTTTAAAGGTACAAAACAAACAAACTACAAAAGATCTTATGTAATTATTAATCATTTTTTATTAATTATCAAAACAATGAAATAAAATTCCGTCGCTCCTGCGCTCGCGTGAATAATGTCTACCCAAGTATTTTTCTTTACCTAATCTTACTTATTACTTAACATAAGTTTATAAAACAACATTATTTTGACGAGGCACACGAATAATACTAAGTGACCGAGATTTACCAGTGTACAGTACCCACTTTGCGGAACACTGACCTGACTAAACACAGACACAGACCATTTTCTGCAGCGAAGGCGTAGTTTGGCACGAATTATAGCTGATTAAGATATTCATGTAATTACTCTATTTTTGTAATTTTTCATACGTATCACCTCGATGTTTGTCGTTCTACAACTCAACGTTTTTTAAGTCATCTAAGCCGGGAAACATTACTATGTGGATTCAGCTGCGAGCAGAACATGTATTGTAGCATGTATTTCCAAGCCAATACGACTTGGGGAACATAAAAAAAACGTACCTGTCCCTTAAAGCCCGGCAACACACCCTTGGCTCTGCAAGGGCTACGTGTGTCCATATTCGGAGGACCGCCCTTGTGAGTTATACTGGACGGCCTCCTGCTTGTTTGCCTCCATTTCCATAAAAAATCTTTTATAAGTTTTTATTGAGTTGCATTTTTAATTTTTTACTATAATTTACTTGTTTGAAGAATTTTAGGACGACTGGTTATATTTTAAATACATTAGAAACTAAAACTTAATTCAAATTTTGAATAATACATACATAATATTATTAAATACAATTTTATAAATCAGTAATATATAAGGCTAGTGTAAAGTCAAGAAGCAATTTTCGCGAAGTAGCGTAATGTCAAACTTGAATACCGTCGAGACAATAAGGTGAGCGTTAATTAAATCGTCTTAAAGGTATTGTAGAGCTTATTGGATTGAAACTCATCAGAATAAACACGGAAACGTTAGTTACACATTTTTAAGAATACTTTCTATGCCTAACAGTAGTGGCATTCTATTGACATAACTATTCATGTACGCAAGGATAGTCTCTCATTTATCTAAAGATCACATTTATCTAAATATCTTCTCGCTAGATATTGACAGATACATGAAGGGAATGTGTGAATTCAACTATGAATATTTACGATAAAGATACTCTAATGAAATAAAATTTTAATGACATGATTGAATAAAATATTACCTGGCTTGGTCCTTAAAGTGATTTAATACTCTAAACATCCGTTCTACGAGACGGACAATTTTAATATAATAATATATATTACAATATAATACAAATATATAAAAGTTACTACCTAATGTAGGTAGTAACTTTAAACATGGCGTAAGTAAGGCCTGAAAGCCTTACTTACGCCATGTTTCAAATTTCAGATCATAGATTTCTAAGAAGTATATAGAAAACGCTCTAAGATATCGTAAGACCTTTTCAGCTACTGCTGGTCACAGTGATAATAAAAAAATCCCGTGGGAGAGCAATATTAAAGCATATGCTGCCGTACTAATTGCACCGGCTCGTCCAAAGTCATACCACGGGGTCACAGAATACTCAAAGTGAAATGGTTGTAGAAAGTGTTGTGAAATAGAAAACCCGCCTGCTACATTATTAATTAATTTATATATATACATTGTATATGTTTTACATAATGGCATACAAGTATAACATTCGCCTCTTAAGCAATGCCGGTCAAACCATCTCGTTTCACGGTTTCTTTGTTGGGCTCAAATATCCGAAGCGAAAAATCCTTTCTTGGCTGAGCGTAAGAATTTATTCCCCCGTGAAAACTTCTGGAAAATACAAGTTTAATTCGTTAGAAAAGGTCGAAAATGGATTACGTGAATTGAAATATTTAAAACTTTCTTTATAATCTGGATTGTAAATGAATAATTAAGATTGTTGCCAATTACCTACATGATAAAGCAAGTGTCGTAACGTCCACTTATCAGATTTACAATTAGGAGAACATAGAAAACTACAATTAATTAAGGTCTAAATTAAATAATAATAATGATTATTTATTTCGTTTTTTGTCGCTTATATGTATATATTTACAGTCGCTTAGATTACATTTACATAACAGTTAAAAGAAAATTTACTGAACAAAGTTTTTAGCAAAGCTGTAGTGAACGACTTTAGTCCCAAGTTCTATTTCTAATTGTAAGTAAGAAGTGTTTTCTAAAGTAATTACACTAGCGGATACACATACTTGAGAAACCTATTGAAGTAAAAAGCCTTTCCTATCCTTATTGTCTCATTGACAAAACTTTTCCTCTCAAACATGGCCCCAAAACTAATTGGAACGAAGAAATGTTAGAAGTTAGACGCGTTAAGATGCCTTTAATATGAGAAAAAGTAATATGTTGAAATAAAATAACCAGTAACGTCTTCATCACAGAAGCTATGTTATGAAAATGTTTTCACTTCGCATTTAATCGTAACAAAGGATCAAATATCTGACTTTAGCGTATCAGATTAGAAAGTTGTGAGTTAAAGCATTATTGCTATATTTGTTTGTGAAATACGAAACGAAAATGAACATGGTAAAGTTAATTTGAGTGCGGAGTTCGTTATACAAATCTGTAACGCTAATATCAAGGGAGGACGGGGTTGCTTTATACATTGCAGGATCTCTAAAAACAAATATTAAAGAGCAGGTCCAAGTACAATGATGAGCAATTATCGATAAATTTCAACCAAAACTATTTACACAGAAACTTAAAACCATCTGGGGAAGTAATATAAAATTAATTTATTATAAGATAGATAACAAACTGTATTTATATAGTATTTCTTTAAAACTTATATTAATAGTAATTTAAAAGAACGATCATTGACTAATGTGGGTAAATCTCATGATAAATATACTTCATCAACGTTTCACGCTGTCAAAGTTTCAAAAGATTTCTGACGTGCTTTTATTTATTACGCAATAAGTTATCATTTTAAATTCAATTCAACTTTGAACATAATTTGAAAAGCGCAGCGCAAATGAATGCCAGTTTCACGGTGGGTTAAGCGTGTTTGTGATGGATGTATCTAAATGAAGCTTCAGTTTACAACGAGATACAAAACTTGAGTCAACAATTTGCTGGAAACTTCAGTATGTTGATTAGCAATTAGAATTTGGGAAAGCGGACTGTTCAAATATTCTACTGTATCTAGCATTGAGTATGGATTAGCTATAGTCATCCCCTCTCCCGAGAGACAATGGTTAATAAGTTTTGTTCGAAGAATTTGAATTTCAACAACCTCGCTAATTTTATACGAATAGAAGCAGAGGGGTAAACTTACAAGGATGAAATGTAAAAGGAAGTGTTATTCCATGAATTCAAATAATCTTCGATTTCAAATGACAATTTGAAAAACAGTCTTGGAGGAAAGTGCTAATCACTATACCATTTTCTCGAAAAAAAATTAAAAAATTCAAATAAAAGCTTTTGACGTCATTATTAAACATTGACTTGTGACGTAATTAAAGTGCTACATTTTATATAGGAAGCCAATATTCAGCTATTTACTTGAAATATAAAAGCGACAGAATCTGTATAAAATAACAACGCTGGTACAGTTTAAATTTTAAATCACGTTCCTTCTCTAACTGGCTTAAAGTTAAATGCCTTTGAAGATTAACTTCGTGTGAACACGTATAATATATCGCAATACTGAACAACGCTCATAATCTAATTATGAATTTTGCTTCAAACTTTGTTTTCATGAGAATTAAAACGTATTTAATGCTTGATTCATTGTATACATTTCGTAAATTTTTAATTTAAAAGAAAACATTACTTCATCTTGTTTCGCTCCGTTTCAACATTTTGTAATTTCATTTTATGTATATAAGTGGGCGGCAGCCATTTTATTTTTAAATCAGTCTCTAGCTAGAAAAGTTTATAGATTTTTTCTTAATCGATTCTATCTTACTGCATATTAAATAATTAAAATAATCAAATGTCACAATTTTTGAAACAAATATTTTGCTATATGTTTATTATTATAACAATTTTAAAGACAATAATGTTTGGTATGTAACATCTTTACTATAAAACTGTTTTTTATGGATATTTAACCAAACTATCAGGATCTATATCACCTAGGGTGAGCTTTCCTCTGACCATGGACATCCCTAGCTCTTGCAAAGCCGCGAGTGTGTTACCGGGCCTTTAAGGAATTATGCTCTTTTCTTGAGCTCCCCAATTCGTATTGGTTTGGAAAAACCTCTGCTGGCACCTGATTCCACAATGGTACAGCGTGGCATAAAATGCCTTAAAAACGCTCAACTGTCGAGCGAAAAACGTCGAGGTGATAATGATGAAATTTGTATTCTGCCTCGATGTTCGATGATGATGAATTATAGATTTTTTTCGATACCATCTTGCCTCCGACTCACATTAAATATTAAAAATAATCATATAGTTGTCAAACAAATGCCATAATTTGTTAAACAAAAATATTTGCTTTATGTGTGCTATTATAACATTTTTCACAGACAATAATGTTTGGTGTATAAGCTCCAAGAATTATACCGATCAACTTGACTAAGCGTGCAAAGTACAATTCCTAGTTTCCAGTCTGCTTGTCTGCTTATCTCTAGCTCTTCGCTGCATATAAATCGAGCTGTCGTTTAACATGTCCTACGTTTGTGAATCTATTCGTCTGTTGTATAAATGTCACGTTTTTTTATACGTGTAGATTTATTTAAAAAAATTTACGAAAGTTATTCAGAATTTTATTTTGTAAATTGATTATTTAATTAAATAGTCAGTTGTTTTACACGAGCTGTATTAAACATGTTTTCGGATAATGTAAATGTAAACTGAGAGCCATTTTAAATATTCATCATAACATCCAGTTTTCATGTTTGGTAAATTACATTTTTCAGTTGGAGAGGTCATTGGTTAGACACATATAAAATTTTAACTTGAAATATTTTATTTGTTGATAAATTCGCTGAAAAATTAATAAATAATCTACAAAATAAAAGGGTTATTTATTCAATTAATTGAGAGTTTCACGACCAAGCGGACTTATAATCTACCGTGAAGTCAGTTAAGGTCAGGTTTAAATCTCTGGTCTGAATAAAATTTATAATGTAATTTATAACTTATTCGGCCTTTGGAAGGGCTTGACAATGGCTAGGTGAGTGTCTAAACTCTTTCTAACCCACGGGAGAGCCCTGCTGGCAAATGCTAATAAACCAATAAGGCCAGTTCGTCCAATGTGTGACAAACACACAGAATATCTGCGTGAAACAGTACTTGTACTGTTATGCAATGAGCAGCGGTACATTACCATAAGAATAACATTATGTAGAGTATGTATTGAAATTTATATTTGTTAATAAGAATTTTACCGCTATTAATGATGTCACTGACTATGAACGAAATCTTATATGGATTTGATAGCTGAAATTTAAGATATACAGAAATTAGTATTCAATAATTTGAATTTTGCGACACTTAGCGCTGTCATTGTTTATGAACGAAATATCAAATTTGATTCCTGAGTTATCTTAGATCGTAATGCTGATAAAGAGTGACTTATGATAAAATTGATTCTAACTTTAAAAAAAATTGTAAATTGTATATAAATGTCGTTTCTTGGTTTAAATTTTTGTATTAATATCATTATAACTAAGATATTAACGCTATTTTATTAATCTATAACTAATGGAAGGAATATTATATATATTTTTTTATTCAATAGCAGACAACGGAGCAAGTGGATCCGCTATACGGTAATAGAACACCGCCGCCCATGAGCAATCGCGCCAAACTCCGCGCATTGGTGGTGTTGCCGGCTTCTTACGCCCCTTAAGCAGCACTTTTAAGGGACTTCGATATCCTCACTCTGCGAAACACTGTACAAGTTTCATGCTGAGTATTCTGTGAGGCCGTGGCATCACTTTGGACGAGCCGGCCCAATTAGTGCGTCAGCATATGCTTCAGCATGAAGCCATATATTAAAACAAATTACTTTTCATTTTATTCTATAGAAACAGTAAGTACAAGATTATACCATATATATAATATTATAAAAAACTTGGATACATATTATGTGCCAAGATTACCACGGTCCTGTTAACTCTTGAAAGCCCAAAAGTACTTAAAACAGCAATTAAGGCTACACGGAAACATTACGGTTATCACATTCTATCTCGTTATATAATGGACATAAGAAATAATATTCAAGAAGCCAGTACTTATGAGGCCTTTTGATATGTTAATTTCAGACACTTATTAAATTTGTTTTGAAGTCATTAAGTAATATTCCGTTTGAGATAAATATAAACTCATTAGAAATACCATTACTTGACGGATATCTTTTATCGTATTTTATAAATAAATTATGTGATTTTGTATTAATTATAATTATAAAAAGACTGAAATTATAATTATAAAAACTGAATAGACCTACTTTAGCGATAGCTTTTAGGTTTTTCAAAAATCTCGCCTTTATGAGGGGCAAAATAGCTAACTTATTGAAAGAGGTTCATGTCCATGGACACTTTCGATCTCAGCCAAGCGACAGATGCGCTGCTGGTATTTTACATTTTGCCTTACATTTTGATATTTCTACAAAAATCTGTCGTCGGATTTGTATTTTCTATTAACAAAATACCTTTTTCTACTTAACAAATACTTAAGAAAATATATTTTGTAGGATAAATTTATAATTTAAATTTATTTTCTGAAGATATTAATATCATTTGATGCAGGTCGCCTCCGACAGGTATTCATGGAGGTCCAAGGGGGAGGCCTATGTCCAGCAGTGAACGTCATATGGCTGAAATGATGATGAATATCATTTCCTTCTCTTTTTTTAGGCATTCAGTGATACGAGAACGACAAAAAAGTCTGGTGCGATAATGCAACACAGAGGAGAAAACCCGGGTTATGTCAGAATTAACGCGAGTAATACATAGCTACAGCAAATAAACTTCAATGAAGTAATTGTCTTCATTATTATACGCATAACATACACATATTAAGCAAACAATATAAACTCATCTTACAAATTAAAAATTATGAAATAATTAATTAATTATGACAATATTAGTAATAAAATTGAAACTACAAAATACCCACGCATCACATCAGCTTAATAACACTAAATAATTTGGTTGAATTTATAACTCGAGAACATAATTTTAATGATTTTTGATTTATTCCTCCTGAATTTCACATACATATTCATACAGTTATAAGAATTAAGATGGTCTTATCTAAATAAAAAAAACATTTTTTTACAAAATGTTCTACTTAATTAATAGGTATAATTTAGGTTGATATAATTTTGTTTGACTACTATATTTTACCAAAGTCAAACGAAATAAGAAAACTGGAGATTTATACTTATTGAATTAGAGCCTGATATATAACCTATGTGAAGTAAGCGTTAAGCACAAAGATCGCACTAAATTATAGAAAAATTTGTATTAAACTTATTTTGCAATTGAATGTAAATTTTTTAAAGTGTTACTACTATGTTTTGATATTAATTTCATATTGTTTTGTTCCTAAAACCTATCAGTTTATTAAATGATCAAATTATTTTTTTAATGTTAAAAGTTTAGTATGGGATCAAAATTTTTTTTATAAAGCTTGCACAAATAAAATTGGAAATTCCTCAAATAAGCAAAAGAAAATAAGATATATTTCAAGTAAAGAATTGTATAGTGTATGTAACCATTATATAATAGAGGCGCTAAAAGATTCTGTGCTCATATGGTACAACTATTTATGAGATGCAATACTAATTTTTTCTTCGCCGTTTCCAGGTACAATCCAGATTTGAATGAAAATCCTAAATAATCTAAAATAGTGAGGAAAAGGTGCTTAGATTATTTATTTTCGATACAATTCACATTAGTTTCTTTCTAAGTACATGCGATATATACGTGACTCTTGGAATTAGTCCAAACCACCCTTTACATACCGGCTTTTTGTTACTTAAGCGCTTGCCAAGTCATACGAGGCTTAAAATAAGAAACAACACGAAATCTGGGCTAATTTATACGTAAATAAAAACGTTTCCAAAAAATCGCAATAGCGAAATAGTAATAAAAATGTTATTAAAGATACAATTACAACATAATATTTTACCATTTTTATTCTATGTTATCATAAAAAAGGCTGGTTCTTATTTACATAGCAATATGTTTACGAACGAACACAAAAAAGGTATCAAAGACTGAATATGATAGCAATTTAAACCTTGTTGATTCAGTGAACACTTGACGTAGCGGCAGTAATTTTAACAAATCATACACAATACAGTTTTTTGCTGAAAAATGCCCAATAATGCTCTTGTAATTTATTCAAAATGTGCAAAGAATCGGAAGGGTGCCAAATAATTCTGATTATTCTTATACTATGATGACTCAGCGTAGTAATTAGTTTCGTTAAGAATAGCCCATGACTTGTAATTTATGGAAATGCTTACTATCATTTTCAGACATTGTAGCAACAAAGCACCTTTGCTTTTTCTTTTGATAATAACGGCAGTCATGCAACTACAAAGCATTTTTATAAGCAACAACTACATTTTTTATTGAATTGCAACCCGCGCTAAGGTTGTGTTGCGGTATAATTTACGGAATTCCGATGACCCCACTAAGTCAGTGAAACATAGTTCTGTTCCTTGTTGCTGTTATGCCCGTGATATCACTTCGGACGAGCTCAATTAGTACGTAGAAATATGCTACAGCTTGCTGCTCTCACGTGTGAGATGTTCATACACTTGCCTGGCCACTGTCAAGCCATTTCGAAGACCAAATAAATTATTATAATTTTTTTTCGAACTGGTTTTGAACCGGATTTCTCCCGCTTTAATTTAGTTTTATATGCCGTACGAGACTTAATATTGATACTCCTTTCAAGCTTTTCTTTCCTAATTTTCACAAAAGATAAAGAAGCATATTAGTATATATATAACATTCTCAGGTTTTCTTATACACAACCTTTTTCAGGCTCGAATCTAATGAAATCCCTAGACTTCAAAGGCGCATTTGTAAAAAGAAACAATATCATTCAACCTCATGCCCAGAGGTATTTTGTTAGAAATGTAAATGTAATATAAATATACTCTAAAATGTCTTCTCTCAGAGTAACTATTTATCGAAATTGAATTTATTTTAATTTAGACATCGTTTACTTAGATTAAGTGTGGGTTGTAACACGAGATAAGTAACTTTTGATTATCTTTTATAATAACTTAGAGAAATATGTTTGATTTATAATAAAGTTTGTATTGACTCGTACAAGAAATAAATTTAAGCATAAATAAATTTTGTATTATTAGTTAGATTAAATGAAAAAAAAAATTCTATTTGGTATTTTTATATCTGCGCAGATTGTTAATTTTGAATCAACTGACAGTATGAGATCGTAATGTTAAAGTAGGTTATAATTTTTAAAAATTAATTTAAAACTTAGATTTTTTCAGTTTTACTTTTAATGTTTACGGAATTTATAAACTACGAGTCTAAAGAATTCACAGTAGTTCCTGCATATCTTGGGATGTGAGCTAAAGTTCTGCTTTGTGAATAGTAAAATGGATACGTCCCTCGGTACATTCAATATCCTCAGATGTTATTTTAATAGTATTGAAGCTTTTGCCAATGTTTTAGTTCAGGTGTATTATCAAATCCAGATGGCCGCGTTGTCCTCTCCTCGTGGTACAAATAAAGAGGTTTTACAGAGACGGCATTTTAATTGTTTTTCGGCATTTTAAAAGAACATTTGTTGTGACGAATTTGTAATGGATAAATACATGATTTTGGAAATTTTAATAGATTTATGTTCTTCGAAGTTATAGTACATTATTTTGTTCTAAATTCAATTGATTTTATGAGGTTATTTTGTTAAATATACCTCCGGTTATTATATTTTTCTCGTTTCGATAGCCTAATATTGTCAAAATAATATTTTCTTTTTATTCACTAGAGAAATAAAAAGTAAAATAAAGGTAATAGTATTTTTCAAACCAGTCACTTCAAACAAACAATCTTTGTTTGTATTTATACCGCAAACAGTGTTTACCATGGCCTGCTAGTTTTTTACGAGTACTTACGTATATCCGACACTAGCAGTTCTGCACATAAAATATGTATGTTCAGTTACAAAATAACAATTTCTACATTTACCTTTTGTTCTAAATGCTTATAGTAATTGCAAAGGCAAGTTATTAATCGGATTTTAAATATTTAATGCGATTTTATTGATATATTTGCCTCTTGAATAATTAATTTAATAAAATGTCGACTGAATCATGTTTGATTTCAATTTGTCGGTAATTAAATAACTTTTGGGATTAAATTATCATCAGAGTATTGGTAACATTTAATAGTTGTGTTATTTAAAAACAATATTTTGCTATACGTTGTCTCATAATGTTGCAAAGTATAGTTTTTATAGGATAATATAAAACTTAAAATAATTTTAACCTTTCTACGAAGTTGATTTTAGTAGTAAAGTTATGTTTAATACTTAAAATGCTAAGACTGTTTTCAATAAATAAAAACTCTCTACAAATATGTAATAAAGATATAGATGTAAACACACAGAGTATCACAGAGTCACACAACACTCAGCGTGAAACGTTACTTGTACATAAAAAGCCGGCAACACAATCGAATTTGGAAAAATGCATGGACTGTGGCGCGGTTGTTCATGGACAACAGAGCAGATGGATCTCCTATATGATAAGAGAACAATGCGGCCATGAACAACCGCACCACAGTCCGCGCATTGGTTGTGTTGCCAGCTTTTTACGCCGCTGAAGCTACACTTTTAAGGGCTGCCGAACTCAGTCTGCGAAACACAATACAAGTACCGTTTCACGCTGAGTATTCTGTAAGCCCGTGGTATCACTTTGGACGAGCCGGCCCAATTAGTGCGTCAGCATATGCTTCAGCATGGCGCTGCAACGAGTGCGACAGTATTAAGATACTCGACCCGCCACTGGCAAGCCCTTCCAGAGACCGAATAAATTATAAATTAAATTATAACTGTCCGGACCGGTGTCGAACCCTATACTTCTCGCTTCATGGTACACATTTAAAACCATTAAGCTACAAGACTCTCAGTATATTATATATATATATATATATATACAATTTAAATTAACAATCCTTCCAATAATATTATCTTATTAATTTTATCTATCTACATTTTTAACAAAAAATCCGTGTTAGCCATGACGTCCGTCAAATTCAGGTTATTACAATCCTCAAATACAAGTTTAAAAAATATATTTTCTCTACATGAATAACATTCTTCTTTATTATATTTCCATTATAAACAAACAGAAATAATTCTCATATATTCTCAGTTATACCACGAATTAACACTCCATATTAAATAGTTTACGAAATTGTAAGAGTTTATATTTCGGTAGCGGCAACATTTTTCAAAACACGTTGAATTTTGTAACAGACATGGAGCGTCGGGAAATGAATAATTTAAAAAGCCTTAAACTTACAATTGTACTACCTTATTTCTACACAAATATTTTATAATGAGTGACATTGTGTATATAAATATTCCATTACATGTGGTAGATAAAATGTTTACAAGATAATTTTGTTCTACTTAACTATTCATAACATTCAAGACGAGCGATTATATAATCTTTGAATATTTATAAATATAAAACAAAACACAGTGGAAAGAATCAATGTTTAATCAATGGTAGTATATACTGTTGAAATAAATATTTTTATGGAGATAACAAAAAATGGCAATTATAGAGTCTCTACAAAAATTCGTATTTTATTTTTATGTGTAAAATCTTTTGTTTTGTTTTTCCTTTGCCGAGAATTACTCCAAATTCTTCCGTTGTTACTTCTCTATTTTCAATACAGACCGTAAATCCGTTTGCTCCATAGATGATAAAAGACCTAAACGCCGTTGGCAAGCCGCCATATTATAAATCAAATATACATATTCTTTTGCACATATTTTAAAATTATGTAATTTATTACCACTAGCCGAGAAAAGTTTTCCTTTTATAAGTCTGTTGGCGACACATATGTATGTGTTTAAATTATATCGATTAGCTTTTTAATTGATATTATTTAAGAGAAAATACTTTTACACTGTATTTATTCAACACAACAGTATGCTAAGAGTGAGATCTGTAGTGACGTCACATTCAGTTGATAAGAAATGACATTTCGACAAATATATCAGTTAAATTTATTATAATAGGAATTTAGATTATTATCCTTTGAGTGTCATTACTTTGATTTCAGGTTTACTTATAAGTTTACGATTATTTTGTCCATGGGCGGAGGACTGCATGCCCTAGGTGAGCCATCTGCTGATTTGCCACCGATATAATAAAAAAAAATAAGGTTTTAAGCTATTTTCAGTAACTTTATCTGAAACCTAAATCACTCAAAGAGAATCAAAGTTGACGTCGCATACTTACAACAAACTCCCGGCTAGCAAACCTTTCATCTCGCATAAACATGAAAATCATATAAAAAAACTCGTATAAAAACTGTGTTGCCATAATTGTAGTTACAAGTGCGCTTTCATTAGCATACATAGTTAGAGAGTCGAAAAATTTCAGTGTAATGTATTCAAAACATTTGTGAATATACTAATATTATAATGTAGTTAAGATTATATTTGCGACATTGTAGGGCGTAAGCCCTGGATCTGTAGGAGTGATCTTGAAAATTCTTTCACCAAAAAAATGCCACTTTATTTCTGAGTAACAAAGGAATATTTTAACTAAAAATTAATGGGCTTATTTGTTGTAGTCCGATTTTTAAGTAAGTCAGAGAAAAAAGAACGAACAATAATGTTTCGTACGAACGCTGTTTTAATGATCAGATATATTTTTTATACAATTGGTGGCAAACGAGCAGGAGGCTCACCTAGAGCAAGCGGTCCTCCGCCCATGGACACACCAGCCCTTGCAGAGCCGCGGCTGCGTTGCCGGCCTTTAAGGAATACGTTTACGCTTTTCTTAAAGTACCCCAAGTTAAGATTGAGTTCTAGAAAAAAGTTGACGAGCTAGTAATGCCTATAAAAGTCAGGGATAGGATATATATTTAACTTTCATAATTTATATGGCAAAGCAATGTTTGCCTGACCAGTTAGTCGCTGATATATAATTTATCATACATCCAGCTTAGTTCTACATTCATCATCATCATCAAGTCCGCTGCTGGACATAGGCCTCCCCCAATTCAATAGTTCTACATTAATAAGTATTAATTATAATTTCCACAAAAACAAAAACAATTACACTCCATTTTATCTTGAAAAATATGTATAATATTAATTTTAATAAATAAATGTCTCGCCATCTGTTACGGATTCAGTAACTTGAATAATATAATTATAGGATAAATTCGAGTGATGGTTTACTGGCACCCGTTGAAAAACTACTCTTTTCATTTTAGTTTTGAAATTAAATTAGAATATAAATGCATTTGCAGTATGTTAAATACATGGCCAAACCGGAAGCTAACGCCGTTTACGAAGGAAACCTAAATCATTTAAAGAGCCTCAAACTTACACAAGTATTACATAGAGGTAATAAATTTTAGACTCCAGTAATATTATAAAAATAGTGGTTATTATTTTTACAATCTTTACAAATCAATGTGCACTAAACAAAATCTAACGTCTGAATATAATTTAATTTGTAAATTTAATTAATCTCTTCAAAGACTTGTTAGTGAACGGGCTTGTTTTAACACTGTCTTAACAGTAAGAGAGCCACGCTGAAGCATATGCGGACGTACTAATAGGGCCGACTTGGCCGAGAGTACCTGTACTGTGTTTTGCAGAGTGAGTCAGGATATCGGAAGAGGCTTAAAAGTGCCGCTTAAGTGGCTTGAAAAGCCGACGACAAAACCAATGCGCGGACTGTGGCACGGTTGTTTACCGGTGGTGTTATATCGCGGGTCTTACCATACAGGAGATTCACTTGCTCTTGTCTGTTGTAGAATTAAAAAATATGCTGACGCACTAATTGGGCCGACTCGTCCGAGTGACACCACTGATGCTGAGTGAGTGAGGTTACAGCATAAGCGGCGTAAAAGTCGGTATCACAATCTAAGCTTGGATTGTGGCAAGGTTGTCCAAGGGCAACAGGGGCCTCATACCTGTTTTCCGCTATATAAAATATTGAAATATAATAGACTTTATGTTTTAGAACTCTAGACTTTATATATACTAAAATTTCAATTTCGTCATCTGTTTGAATAACTTTTCCTACATTTATTTTATATTTGCGGTTATTTGTGTTATTTATGACTAGTCTTTTGACCATATTACAATTTCAATCGAAAACATTTCATACGTTAAACCCGAAATTCAAATACTTTCTGTAGCAAATATCAGAAAGCCAGATGAAGCCAATAACTTTAAAAGATCGACTGAAATGATCCCAATTCTGTACAATAAGTCGTAATCATATCTAAAACATTCCAATTCGATTGTAATATTCAATTGTAATGTGAAACCACATTTCGTTCATGGAACATTTCTGGTAGAAATACATGGGTATTTTTACCAGAAACGTTAAGCGCCCGCCATTCGCAAAATAAGGAAAAACTTGCCAAAGGCAAATTCATTTCATAAAAGCTACTTGTACTTTTATGCATTATGCATTGCTTTATTCATGATATTGTTATGCGTTAGATCATAAAACGTAGGTACATACAATGTTAATTCAAGTCTAACAGCACCTATTCCTTCACAAAAAGTTCACTTATAAGTATAATACGAATGTGAGAAAGCCCAAAACAGTTGATATGTACTCGAAAATCTTGGATTTACTACGCTTGGAACTAATAAAAAATTTCAATCTTTTAAGGGATGACGAAACAAATACGTTTTAAGGTAACATTTGGGAGACAAATCTTAGCTAATTTAAGAAGATTTATTTCTTTTCAATCATTTTCAAGGCATTTTTTAATGGCCTCTAATATCCTTCAGCGAAACACAGTACAAGTACTGTTTCACGCTGAGTATTCTATGAGCCCGTGCTATCACTTCTAGCCGGCCCAATGAGTGCGTCCGCATATTCTTCAGCATGTCTCTCCCTATATAATTAAATAGGACACAATCGCAAAATTTAAACATAAAAACATGGATAAAATCAATATTGTTAACCGAAATGCGATTCATGAGCGAAAATTTTTAATATTGTGATTAATTATTAAACTATTATCTCTGTGACAAACAATATTTAGTAATTATAATTCTGTTTGTCCACAACTGATATTTCAGCCATCAAGTGCTCGTTAGCCTAGTTAACTGTTAATTTATTCCTGAAAATACAAATTTAATTCATTTAGACTCATTGTAGGAAAGAAATGAATATAATTTATGTCTATCTAAGATTATTATTATTAGCAAGCTATAGAGGCAATGGGCAGGCCACATTCCACGTAGTGCAGATGGCCGATGGGGCCGAAAAGTGTTAAGACTGGAGACTACCTGACGGCTTGCGCAGCGTGGGACGTCCACCGACTAGGTGGACAGACGACCTTATAAAGATTGCCGGAAGACGCTGGATGTAGGTCACCTCCAGCAAGTACGGAT
>DWCF01000683.1:0-40602 GCA_018230265.1 Delias oraia | reverse complement strand
GTCGCCTCTTACGACATCCCATTAGGAAGACTGGGAGTGGTACTATTCTGATCCGGTAACCACACGGATTATGGTAGATATGGTAGATTATGGTATACTATAATAGTACCCAATAACAAGATCCAAATAAAGAGCTTTAATGGAGACGACATTTTAATAATTACTTTAAAAAAAAAAAACTTATTGTGACGTTACTACAACGGAGAGAATAATGCTGTACTGATATTTGTGTAATTAATTATTTGTTCTGTCTCAAAGTCATTGTACATTATTTTATTCTATAATCAATGTTTAGGTCATTTTTTACATTCTGGGTTACATTATTGGCGTTGTAGTTAGGGATCGTAACCTTAGCGGACTAAGTAATAGCTTTTGTGTGTAGCCTCTTATCACAGATAGTGTAGCTTCCCAATAATCAAAGAATTTTTCAAATCTTTCAAATAGTTTTGGAGTAAATTCATATATACAATCAATTCATTTATAATATTATTATACAAAAATTTATTCTTACCAAAAGTGATACAGGTTGTAGTCGGTTTCCAGTTAAAACTGACGTCTTAGCTGCCTCTTCATTAGCTTTTTTTGGAGAATTTTTGTTTTTTTCCCACATCTTGCTAGTGTCGGCTAATTTTTTTTTGTCTGCTTCATTTTCAGCTATTGTTATTAAAAGCATGGGCCGATCTATTGCAAGAAACTGCGCCAATTTTAATACACGTTCTTTATCAAGTTCTATCAGTTCAAGTCTTTTTTTATTTTTTCGTTTATTAAGTTCGTCGTATTGGTTACATAAAAATGTTAATTTACTCAGGTTAGCCTCAATCTTATTTTTAATTTCAAGATGCTCTTTAATAATAGCAATACTTTCACATTTTCTCTGTTCGATAACCCATTGATCTTCATATTTTTTTATTCCACTTTTAAATCGCTCTTCTAATGCGGTACGTTGTTCTTTTAATAACAATATTTCTTTTATAATTCCTGGTGATTGAATTGTATTCAAAGCTGTTTGCAAACTGAAATTATTTTTGATTTTTACATTTCATTTATCTATCTTTAGAATGTTTGATAAGTTAACTGAAGTAGTGAACTGTATTGTAAAACGTATATTGACATTAGTGTTTAGCAATAAATCAATAGTATTTAAAAATAATATAACTTCCCGGTAATTCAAAAACTTTAAAAACAATATCCTGGACCAGCATTACTTTTCTATTTTTCTCATGAAATAAAATAAAAAGAGAAGCAGGAACGAGGAGATTGAACTGTTTTTGCAGAAGTGGGGAAGACTAAATTAAGTCTTTCCCCGGGTCGAAACTTGTAGAGAATTGAAAATGACAATGATGCCTTAAATGTGAAACTTGGAACAACAAACGGCCATTTTTTAATCTAGGTGGCCAAGATTCTATTTAGATCGACTACCAAGCACAGAATTTGTTTCAATAATACAAAAAATGAACCTAAATACTGACTACATACGTTTTAATTTTTTTATCGTCTTGTTCTGTTTCCGTGTCCAATTTAGAATTGGCTTCAATTATTGCTCTATTTTCTCGATTTTGTTGCTTCGATTTTGTATTAAGTTTCTCTAGCATATCTTCTTGTACTAATTGAAATAATAGGAATTGTTAATTATTGTTGTTAAATAAATAACAAAATAAACTTTAAAAATATTAAAGTAAAATACTTTTTATACAAGTGTCTGCTACTGTAATATTTGTTACGTGTTCATTATATTCTTCACGTATTTTTCGTACCAGATTACTAGTATCGTCCATTTTCAAGTATTTTATGCCAATATTTTTTGAGTAATAATATTAACAACACTGTATGTTTATTTTTATGAAACAGGTATTTCTAATTCAAGAAAACGTAATCACAGTAATTGAACTTTAACTTGACAGAACGATGAAAAACGAGAACCGTTTTGGAGGCATGAATTATTTTTTCTTTTTTTGTAATAGATAACAAATGACATCATAGAGTTTTCTATGATCTAAGGAGTTCCAATATATCTTACCACAGAGTAACAAGCAAGTATGCACCTAGCAGTTACGTCATTAAAGTTTAGTTTGTATACAACTCCAATAATGATCATCCTTTTCACAATTAGATGCCTCGATAATTTATATATCCGTATTTTAATGTATGTAGTTTTACAAGTATTTTATAATTGATATGAAACTCCAACTACGTAAGGTAGGGTAGTGCACATTTGAATATTTTTGTTTTCTATTTCCTTTTATTATGTACAATATACACAAATAAATAAAAACTAATAATTTAATACCTAAAATTTATTAACAAAATAATGTCATACAGTTTTTTTTTTCAATTCAATAACAAAATGTAAAGATAAATGATAATTTGATACACCCTAGCATTCTAGTAAAACAGGTACTTTAAAATTTTATCCCACAATCAACACGAATGAACAAAAATCGCGTGCCGCACGAAGGAATGTTGGCTAACGCTTTGTCATTTCGTGTGCGAAATAAAGAATTTTTGGGGCCGTTTCACTGGCTCCTGATAAACTTGGGCCATTTACAAATAAGACAAAATTATCTCTAGATAAAATTTTAGCGAGCTATCAGGAACCGGTAAGGCCAAAGTGTTTATTATAACCATTTATCAGCAAATCATAAAATACCACTCATTCAGTTGGCAGTGTAGGTATTACGGTACTAGCACCTGCTCGCAAAATATATTATCTCGAGAACGAAATTATTTCTACACTGGTGTTGCGATCACGTAATAATACTGTTTTGTTTGCCAAATTATTAAACTAACACACAATAATCATTCAGAAACATACGAGTCACGAAACACAATTAATCCTATATTTTAGACATGTATATTAAGTTTTAATACATATGTACATACAATTTGTACAGGTCACAAGTTAAAATCATACAAATGTACACCAAATCACTTAACATTTAAACGCTTTGGCTTGTATGAGTGGGATAAAGGATGTAATTGAATCAAACAACCGACAAACAATATGTTTATAGGACAGACACATTTCCGTCTCTTTCATTGTTAATTTCTCTCGACTACCATCTGAATATTATATATACACTGAACCAAAATTCCTAGTAGTTGAATCAGCTAACCGACGATTCAGTAATACAATATCTTACAAAGCGAACTAAAAGTGGGATTCTAAATGCAAATGAAGAATAAGCTCATTAGATGTCAAGAGCCACCGCAATCAACGGAAGCTAAGCCTGAGCATCCGGGAATGTCTACCCTTCGATTCAACATCACGTCAGATTCCAACTATACGAAACAAATGTCAATATGGAATAACTTAAGACGAATTTCAATACCTACTGGGTCCCATTGAAATAATTTTTAACATAAATACTTTGTACCGCCAACATTCTCTAAGTGCTACGACCGTCACGCGTTACGACGCCACCGAATTACCCTGAAAGCGTCCGCACAATCGCCATACGCATAGAGAATAAATTCCAAGACCACCACGCCCGTAGAGTAGACTTCGTGTCTACGTCGCAGCCGTCTTCAGTCCATTCTCTTTGCCTGTGGTAACGCAATATACATTTAGTCGGTAAGGAAAATAGTCATCTGGGAACATCTAACAACACCGAGAGTCTGCGCCTCGCGGCCTTCCAAAACTATTCACCGGAGAGTTTGGCACGTGGCGCTCATTAACTGTAGGGTGGAGGCAGAAGTATTTCGGTGAGAAGACGTTTGAGAGAATCCACTCCGGTAAGAAAGCCGCAGTCGGGCCCGTCATGCGGGGTCGCGGTGGCTAACGGCGACTCCGCCGCCGCCCCAGCGTACGCTGTATGTGCGAAGTCTATCATGCGGATATCCGCTCTCTCTTCGAGAGACACACTCGGAGCGGGAGCCACCCATCCGCCGCGGGTACGAGCCCTTTTTCCGCTGCCTTCCGTCTCTGTCTCGGCGTCTGTTTCGCCTTCGGCGCGCCATGACTCGCTACTCGCTGAAGAGTAGGCCATCCAACTATCGGCCGAGTCGGGACTGGGCGGGTGTGGCCGCGGTGACGGCGGCCCACCGGATTCCGTGTCTTCATAGCCGCCCATAGTCTCCTCGCAGTGTGGGCGGAACGGTTCGCGCTTCTGTGACGACTCTGCAGGCATCTCGTCGTGCAACGTGGACATGTCAAAGTGGCCGGGCGGCGCCATCTCCGCTGAACTATTGGACGCGTCCCCTTCGTACTCGGATGTGGAAACACCAGAGTCCTCGGGCTGCGGAGTCACGTCCCCCTCGTAAACAATTAGTAGAGAACTGGAAAAAAAATCGTCAAAATTTACAATAAAATAAAGCCACTAAATATGACTATGTAAGACTAACAACCACCAAGTAATCTAGAAAGAGTAGAGGCAGGTTGCATTTCCTTATACCCAAGAGAATCTATTTACTGTTCTAGATTCAGTTCTTGGATAATCGTCGATAATAACACACTCCATGTAGGAGGTTATGGGGCCATCTGTTAAAAACAACCTTATTTTCTAGCCTTTGGTGATATGTGGTAAGATTTCCGATTAACTTCTCCCCCTCCCCTCAATCAACATCAAATGTATTTTTAGTACTGATAAAGAATCTAAATATTTATCTTTAAATATATATACAGAGCATAATTCGAAATATTTTTGAAATTTAGGATCAGGATAAAAATGTCTAGACAGACTGATTGCAAGTTGTTTTGGATTAGAAAACCATTAATAATAAATGAATATGTTTCAATCGCGCGTGTTAAATTAATTAAAATATTATATATTATGTGGCATTATTCAAAATTATGACGAAAAAATTCACGTGATATGTACCCCGTTGAATTTCGTGGTTTTCTTCAAAATCCTCCACCCTCCACTTTTCAAGTCTTTACAATGGACGACTCCCCACAAGAAAGATCAGACTAACCCAAGGGTTTACCAAATTATGCGCCGTAGTAAGTGAAGAGGAACGGGGTGAGTTTTATGAACATACTATAATAATTATTATCCGAAACCTCAAATACTTTCTTTCTACCGAATAGGCAACTCATCACGCGCGTCAACGCCAACTAAAATTCAATTATTTTCATATTTTTGTTTCTGTATTACTTATTTAATATAACTATAGCTACCTAGTTTCTTTTAGTTGTATTTTTTTTTCAAATAGTTGGAGCGCCGTGACAAAATATTAAAATTGTTCGCCGCAGGCCGCAGTCGGACTAAGCATTACCATTATACTCACCATGAATAAAACCTGTAGTTTGTCTGTTTAGCGATAGCCCGCCGCAACAGGTCTAGGTCCCTCAGCACCCGGCGGACGACGCGAGCGCGAAGGCCTCCACCCGCTGCGAAGAAATCGCGGAGGGCGTCGCGTAACCCACTCTCGGTGAGACCGCGGCCCCAGTACTTGTCGCGACGGAGGCATGCGCCCGTTTCAGGAACGTATACCTGCCAACATAACTCACATGTAGGCATACTCTACATGTGTAACTAACAGAACCAATTAACAGACATATTAAAGGATTAAAAAGCCGGCAACACAACTAATGCGTGGACTGTGGCGCCGTTGTCCATAGGCTGCGGTGTCCTGTTACCATATAAGAGACCCATTTGCTCCGTTGTCCGCTATAACATAAAATAAAAAATATAGTCCTCTTATTTTATATTAAATCTATTATGATCAAACAAATATATTTTTCAATAGTATGTTAATAAAAATAGATTTTTCAAGTGTTTAGGTCATCAATTCACTAGAACTCAATAGTTAAGATACATATCTTAAATATATTGAAATGGAAACTTATTTTGTTTTAAAAAATCTCCTCCCGTGGGAGAGCCATGCTGAATCATTTGTTGACGCACTAAAAGTCCGAAGTGATACCACGGGCTCAAAGAATACTCAGCGTGAAACGGTACTTGTACTGTGTTTCGCAGAGTGACTGAGGATATTGGAGGGCCTTAAAAATGCCGCTTAAGCGGTGTAAAAAGCCAGCCAACACAACCGATGCGCGGATAGTGGCGCGATTGTTAAGGACGGTGGTGTTCTCTTACCATATAGGAGCCCCGCCTGCTCCTTTGTCTGCTATACTAACCTCCCCCCCCCCTCTCCCCCCGCCTGACGTGTATTTAGTAATAACTAATAAAACTCGCATTATCACTAAAATCGATTTAGAAGTAGTCTTAAGAAAGAATAAGATAAGCGGTTCATCAAATACATGGATCCATTGCCTTTTATCACTCTCAGAAAATGATGTCAACACACCTGCATGCCGCACAGTCGGACTCCAAGCGTGCCGGATGTGCTGGCCGCACATTTGGCGATCTGCTTGGTGCGTTTCTCTGCGCTCGCATCGTCGCCGTGCTGTCGCGTGCCCATTTTCAGGTCGAGCACACACGGCCGCCGATATGACGACGTTATGTTCTCCATCATCAGGAAATCTGTTAAATGACAGCTCACAATTACGGATATAAAATCAAAATCAAATACATAATAAACATCAAATAATTCACAACTTTTTGAATAATACAAATTTGCATAATTAAACGACATTCAATTTTAGCTCTTTAATTCAATTAGCCTCGTAAGAGAGACTCCATCAGCTAAACGACCATAAGCCATGGAAAATTATCAAATGATCACTAGACGGAAAATTTATACAAATATATCAATCACATCGTTTATATTACCTAATCTCGTGTAATAAAGATAAGCTGTATCGCTAAATGTCGTAAGCCGTTGAAGTCATACCAGCTATCTGTGGTCTTGGCTATGCTTGGGTTTTCGTCTCGAAACAATAGAAGGTGAATGGGGTCTTACATTGTTTATTGGAGTTGTCCATGTGCGCAATGCTCTTTAGCACTTCGCTAGCATTGCCGTTACGGTGCACTTTAAATCTGAAAGAAGAGAGAGTCTTTAGAGCCTGCGGCCTCCGATGCCAGCAAGAAACAAGGATCCAATGATTGAAACACAAGTGCAGTCGTTACTGTTATATTGTTACATTGCAATCAAATATCATTACCACGATTCCGCGATGCAAGTCACAGGGGGCTCGCGTTAGAGCTCTCGTGCATTAGTGGGATAGTCATATAAGTATGAATAAATGGCGACGTCGAGCCCGGGCCGGCGTACGTCAAAGATTCTGAAATATGATAAAGGACACATGACAAGTGTCGAGGAGTGGCGCGGGTGCGCGCGGCCCGCCCCGGATACGCACTTGAACACATCGTCGCGTTTGCGTTTGCCCGTCAGCGACTGCTTGCGCCCGTTCTCGTCGCGGAAACACGGCGAGTAGCGCTTTTCCAATTTCGTACCGCCCATGTGCGATGCCTGCATCACGCCTGCAACAAACGGCTTCCTCATAACTATGCGCGCTCGTCCAGTGCTAGGAACGTCGTACGATCGACAAAAGTGCGCTACTCTTACAGCAACAATTCCAAGTCAATGTAAAGTTAATTTAAATTGCAATTGATTCTGAAAGTCTGCCCTTCAAAGATTCAAGAACAGATCATTCTCAAAAAAATGTAAAATCAATAACATTCTTTACTTACTATCGTGCAACTGGCGAGCGTTAATTTTAATGAAACGTGAAAATCTTATCGGGTAACCTAATTTTAAAAGGGTTTGTATATCTTTTGTGGTATGTCACTGAGTTATGTCTACAAGTCATGTGTAAATGTCTGTATGGTTAGATAATGTGGTAGTCGCTGTATTGTGTGATGTTGTAAGTGGTTCTGTGATGTTGTAACGTGTCGTGTAGGCTTTAAGTAAAGGTTTACAAACCCACAATGTAAAATTACCGCTAGGGCGCTAATAGAGGGCGGTTGTGCGATGTGCCTCCGGCGTCGCTCCGCCCGCCGCTGTGCCGCGACCCTTGCGACAACAAGGAAACTAATATTGTGTTCCTGACCCTGGCCCGCTCCTGCTCGCGCTCTTGCAATCAAACCCGCCTCCCGCGAGCACACAGCTCAGCCCTAACACCATCCACGCCATTTAATTCCACCGCTATGGTGCAATGATGCAACATCGAGTTTACATTACCACACCCATTGGGTATTATACAATGAAATATTTATCCCAACATGAGCGTTGAAAATTTCCATGGCTCGGCGTAAACACGGTGGCCAATATCTGTATCGTTTGTTATAAAACTGTTTAGTAAACGATGAGAGCGCATGCGCTCTCGAAAGTCAAATCGCAACGACAGATGCGTGCATTTTCGCACGCGTTGTTCGACTTTCTAATTCGTTGCTTCATGGTATAAATGGACTATTGAAGTAATGTGCACGTTAAACTGATTCCGGTAGGACCTCAACTGGAATATAATGTTTGCGGTCGGCGAGTTTGCATACCTCTCAGGCGTCACACTTTCACGTTATTCATATTTTGATTACGGTCACGATCAATGAGCAACAAGGAAAGTTTATGCGAACGCCAGACGCAAATCCCGTGCGTAGATGAGAAACGTAAGATGAAAATAAGCTGAAAAATCCATCCAGTTTCGTGATCTCACGATATAAAACATTACATACAACAGAGCGATTCGAACAAAAATCTTCCTTACTGCTCACGAAAACATTATACAGTTTTAATGCTAAAAAAAACAACACGAGAATAAGAATTTAGATTTAAAAAATGGGCAAATGAATGATTATGACGCATTCAGCGATAAAGTAATGCAAGCTGCCCGAAATGGGCGAAACTGACTTGGTGGCTACAAACTTGTAATGCTCACCTCTATATCTGGGTACGAAGTTTTGTATGTCCTCCGGAATGTTCTGGTAGAAGTGCAGCTCTCGGATGTTGAGCGGTTTGATCACAGTGCTGTCGTTGAGAACCAACAGTCTAGTGTGACCGCCAACCTGAAATTATATATGTTATATTACATAACATATACAATCTATTATATGTTATATAATATAAAACCGTGTCTTGATGTTTCGAGTGTCAAGAACGACAAAAGTGACACGGGTACATTGGTCAAGCGATTTTCTAGATGTTTCGTCATCATCATCAGCCCATTCCAGTCCACTGCTGGACATAGGCCTCCCCCAAAGACGCCCACCTGTTGCGATCTTGAGCGATCTGGATCCAGCGGTTGCCCGCAACCTTCGTGAGATCGTCTTTCCATCGCGTGGCGGAACGTCCCACTCTGCGTTTTCCGGTGCGGAGTCGCCACTCGAGAACCTTTCTTCCCCGATGTTTCTTCAATCTGACACAACCCCGTGCTCTTTTGTGCGTGAGAACGAACGGGTAATAATCCATTTGCATCGCGCTTCACAAAACGCGCTTGATGGAATGTCTCTCTTTAATTATTGAAATTGAATGTGCTGATCATAATAACATAACTATTTTGTGTGTCATCGTGTCTAATCGTATATTGTTATCCTTAAAAAAACGTTGTATTAATTCTCCTCACCCGACAACCCACGACTGCTCGACATTTAAACATGAACTGCAAATATTTGCCTAGTCCCTTCATATATTATATGTCACACATATTTTTACGCTCACAGAAAAAAAATGTAAATTGTAACTTGAACGCACTTGGCTCTGTCACTGTCAATGAACGAAACGTCACGTTGTTTTGATGGCGATCTTGGTACATAACAGCGGTAAATAGTGATAAAAGACATGTTAAATTAAATAATTAATCTTGTTTATAACTTGAATTAAGAGATGTTATTAATAGACTTTTAGTGTCGTTACTTTATTTACAGGTAAGATTGTATGTTAGCATAATTTAAGCTGATGTTATTATACTTATAAAACTTTATTTTCAGAGAATCGAATTCAAGTTTATTTTAACACTCGGAATTTAATTTTAAATAGGTGTCCTATATGAATATTAAAAAAATCAGTCATGAATATTATGTAATTTTCTACATGATTGTGTTTTGCTAGTAGGTACCTATTACTTTGCTTACTAAAAGATATTGAACGAAACAGAATTGAATATTTTTATTGAGAAAAGAATTTTTATTCAAGAACACGTTTGCATACAGTCTACAATAAATAATCGGATTACAATTACGTACAAGTAATACAATACGATAATTTTTTTTCACGTGACCCACCCATCTCTCCACACAATGTTATATAAAATAATACAATATTTCCTCACCCGTGGGAGAGCCATGCTGAAGTATATGCGGACGCACTAATTGTGCCGGCTCAGCGTGAAATGGTACTTGTACTATGTTACACGCTCAGTGAGTGATGATATCGAAGGCCCTTACAATGCCGCTTAAGTGGCGTAGAAAGCCGGCAACACAAACAACACGTGTATTGTGGCGCGGTTGTTCATGGGCGGTGGTGTTCTCTTACCATATAGGAGACCCACCTGCTCCGTTGTCCGTTATAGAATAAAAAGAAATTGAAGCGCTAGAGTAATTATTGAAACAGGTACCTTTTAATTGTATATTATAGTCCGGTATCTTATCACGAGTTACCAAACGAGAAACACCATTCTTAGAGGCTTTCACAAATAGGCTTCAATTAAGCATAAACGTTCCACAGTTGCGTAAACATGAAGCAATACTGCTATTGCCACGTTATGTCATTGGGCATTACTCATATTGCCTACTACATATTGACTAACACGTGCATACACGTGGCATATATATATGTACATACAGCTAACATTACTTAGCAGATAACATTTTCATTAGATAAGAAAGACAAAAGTATAACGAACTAAATTCCTCCATACAAAACATGTATAATCATCAACATCAGCCTATGAAATCCACTGCCAGACATAGGCCTCCCCAAAAGACGCCCACCTATTTCGATCTTGAGCGATCTGGATCCAGCGGTTGCCCGCGACCTTCACGTGATCGTCTTTCCATCGTTCCATGTCTATCCTTACATGTATAATGTTATATTATAAACTTTCCACTTTGATAATTTAAGTAATACTGATAAGTGATATCTCTATCAAAATATATACTTTGTGACGAAAATATTAAAAATTATCATTGAATTTATAATTTTTTCGGTGTTTGGAGGGGTTTAATGGTGGCCGGGCGAGTGTTAACATTGATGCAACCGTAGGAGAGCCATGCAGAAGCATACGCACTAATTGGACAGGCTCGTCCAAAGCGACACACGGGCTCACAGAGTTTAGACAACTCTTGAAATAATGCTGCTTAAGCGGCGTATAAAGCCGGCAACACAACCGAACTGTGGACTGTGATCTCTTATCATATATTATGGTTAAAGAACACCACCACCAACAGGTGGCTCTCTCCCGACCCACCTGCTCCAATATCTAATATACCATAAAACCAAAAATACGAAAAAAAATTCTTTTATTGTGCGGGGCATCACGTAATTTGTATATATTGTGTCACGTAATTTGTATATATATATACCATAAAAAAGTCTTTCATTATTTTTTTTATTTTTTTAAAAGATACTTACTTAGGGTTTGAATTTTAAGTAGAAACACAAAATTTGAGGGGAGAAAGGGACAAGAAGCAATTGTCTATTAGATCTATGCGATGTTCATTTGCACGTAAAACGTGATATAAACACTTAAATAAATATTTATGAAACCATGCTTAAAGATATCGTTCAACGCTTTTTGTAAAAATTTTGACAGCTGGTAGCGACCTCTAAATCTTAACCAAAAAAAAAACAAAAAATGATGATGATGAATCGAATGAGAAAGTGCTCCGGGGATAAAACAAAAGTCCAAAAATAAGGACCACCTTAATAGGTAGGTAGGTTTATTTAACTTTTCTGAAGTAGATATTGCTATCGCCATACTTGTTAGCGAGTTAAAACTTCTTAAATTTCACTTTATACTATCTGAGATGTTTGATGTCGGCAATATTTTTAGGACGACGACTCAGAACAACTTGTTTAATAGGAGATACATATCGCAACGAAACAAAAAAATTCTATATAACTTGCTCAACGACTAGAGCGTCCATCTCGCTCTGTTCATCATCGAATGAGTGAGACAGACTGCATCGATTATTAAGAGAATTATTTGTGAAGTGACACACAGGGTTGACATTGACCTGGCATTATTGATATCACCTCACTGATTTATTTTATAGCATCCTAAATGAAAGGGCAGACATTTATAGATCCCTTTCAGTCCCTAAGAAATATCACGCTAATAATACAGAGAGAATTGCGATAAATAAGGGCTTGTTATTATTAAGGATACTGAAGCATTTCGGCGTGACCGCACGCCAGGTTGAGTTGCGCTATTTAGGGCCGCATGAGCAATACCCGCTAAAACCAACCTCGGTTTATATTTAGAGACACGTGCTCCCGCATTCAGCGGGGCCTCATGAATATTTACATCAAGTACTTGGACGATTCTTGATAAATTTTATCAAGGATTTTAAGAGCCTCGTAGTATCCTACCATGAAGCGAGAGATATCGGCTTCGAATCCCGGACCTGACAATTATAATTCATTCTGTCTCTGAAAGGACTTGACAGTGGCCGGGCGAGTGTCTTAATAATGTCGCACGCGTGGGAAAGCCATGCTGAAGCATATGCTGACGCACTAATTGGGCCGGTTTGTTCAAAATATCACGTGCTAACAGGATGCTCAACGTGAAATGGTAGTTTTACTTGAAACGATGCTTCTAAAGTGTTTTGCTGAGTGAGTGAGGATATCGGAGACCCTCAAAAATGCCGCTTAAGCGGCGCAAAAAAGCCGGCAACGCAACCAATGCGCGGACTGTGGCGCGGTTGTCCATAGGCGGCGTTTTTCTCTTACCATATATAAGGCCCATCTGCTCCGTTGTCCGCATGTGCTTCAACATGGCTCTTCCACGTGTTCCCGGCCACTATCAAAACCTTCCAAAGACCGAATAAACTAAATTATAACTATTTTTTGTTCAGAACGGGATCCGAACAGAATACCTCTCGCTACGTGGTAGACTTGGAGAACCACTAAGCTCCTCGTTGTATACGAAAATATCGGTGCGCTAAGTTATATCTTAAGCCAACTGTTAGTAGATTCGTAGTTGCGGAACGTAGTGGAACGAGATCCGTATATTTAATTGCAGATAACGGTAGTCGCGCCTCTTCAATGCGCGGTGTGTTCTTTGACATTTGCTATTATTTAACAGAATGGGTGTGAATGTGAACACTCGACCTCCATTTCACGGCGAAATGTCGAGACAATGTCAAGCAACTTTGTTCCACAGAAGCGCAGAATCATATCGCACACGAAATTAGACACATAAAAACCAACGGATAATTCTACGCCCCTATTTCTTACCACGATTGTCTAGTTTAAGTAAAAGATAAACATTTTTAATGAAACGAAATACCAGTGATATTATTTTCATATTAAATCCTCAGTTATAGAATCGACTTTTATCCAAAATACATACAAACCTAACAACTAAGGTATAATCAGAAAAAGTGTTCTCTCTCCTTTTTGTTACAACAGATGCACACCAGCGAGGCAGAATATTCAAGACATTGTTTTAATTAAAGCTACGTTCTGATGTGGTTAATTGATGTACACTGAAGAATATGTTGACTCACTAATGAGGCCCGCTCATCGATGACCCGGGGCTCAGAAAACACCAGCGTAAAACAATTTGTTTCGCTGAATGGGTTAGGGTATCTGAGGTCCTAAAAATTCTACTTAAGCGGCGTAAAAACCCGGCAATAAAACCAAAGCCCGCACTGTACCGCGGTTGTCCATATATGGCAGTTATCTCTTACCATAGAGAAGACCCGCGTACTCCGTTATCTGCTATACAATAAAAACAATACACTATTAAGTAACAAACTACTTTATTGAAATATAAGCTATTTTCTGTAGCTTAATAAAGAAATTGTAATGATTAAAGAATATTCAATGAAACACGCTGAATCCACGTTCGGTCTTATAACACGCGTATTAGAACCTAACTGGCCTCATAACAGAAGCGCAAGTCACAAATTATAAACAGTTGTACGTGATTCGCATTCAGACATCTATTAAACGAACATTAATTGATCAATTCTATTGGTATCGAGTCACGTAAATTGCATCGTGTGATTTTTTATTTATTATATTTATAGCATAAATTACATACAATTTCTCAGTGAACAAAGAACAAGGAAGAATGTGCAAATACCAGTACAGCTTATAAATGCCACACATTTTCCTACAGAGCGTCATAAAGAATTTTATATTACAAACAGAAATAAAACATTAACTATAAATATATAGAATATCATATTTTAAAGTTCTTTTTTATTATACTGTAAGAAGTGATTTGGAGAAATAATAAATATCTTAATATATATATAAATCTCCTGTCACGATATTTGTCCGCGATGGACTCCTAAACCGCTTAACAGATTTCGTTCAAATTTGCACGCAATATGCAGTTTGGTCCAACTTGAGAGATCGGATAGCTTAGATAGTCACAATTTTATTTTATTGCAAATTATTTGTCTATAATTAATTGACAGTCACGATTATCTGTTAACTCCAAAAGATTCTAACAGATGTCGATACTTTTCGACTGGATTGAGTAAGTAATCAATAGATGGCACTATCGTGGTAAACCGACAAGCGTGTCATATAAGTTACAATTCCCAAGTCCCGCCCGAATCTCTAGTAACTATTTAGGAATAATACTGGGATAACATAACAACATGGGATACAGCGACAATGCTTCAGCATGCTCCACCCACTGGTGAAAAAAGCTATATCAGGTTTTAACAGTATTTGTCATTTTATTTTCATATTAAGTACACGTTTCCATCGATTTAATGTAAGTTTAAATATAGAATTCATAGGAGGGGGAAGGTACGTCACGAGCATGTAAGAGGATTAGTGAACAAAAGCGATTATTACTAATTCTCTATAGAAAATAAGTAAAGCTAATGGGTTTTAAATGTTTTAACTTAATTTGTAACAGTCGTCACGTTTTTGTGATCATTCCATCATTTAATAAATAAATTACCATTCGGAAGTGTACACTCGTGACATACTTAGTTACATTGTTTTAAATGTATATAGATTAGGTAGGTAAGGTATATAGAGAAGGTATATAGTATTATGGGTAAGTATACCTATAACCATGCAGTGGCATATCGTGTGATATTGAATAATTATAGAAATATGAAAATACCGATAGTGCAATAACCATATCAGCAATAATCCTGCTAGAGATGGGAGCGATACAGTTAGAGCACAAAGCTTTTACAATTCCACCTTTTGGGGCGTTGTAGAGTCTCTTGCTTGGGGTGCTCCTAATATTGGTACTGTCTCTAAGGTTGAAGCCCTTTTTTGATATAAACTTATTCGTTTCATATTTGGAACAAAGGAAGCTGATACTCCAAAACATTTGTCAAAATACATGACTTACTATGTTTTAATGAAAATCAGATGGACTTATCGAAGATAAACGGGCCGCTGCTCCATCCCCGGATAATAGGCGCGTGCGTTGTTGGCCGTTCAAGGACACGAACACATTTTGTTCACCAAATTATATTGATTCCACAGAGTGGTGTGCGGCTCAAAATGTCTTTAACAACGCTAAGTTGTGGAACGACAAACATCGAATGAAACTTTGTATTCAGCATCGATGTTCGATGATGATATTCAGCTGTAGGTATTAATCCAAACAACTCCTCAGAAAATTCCCCATGATAAATGCGATTGAAGATGCTGAGGGGATCGACAACTCTACGCAATGGCAAAGTTAAACTTATTTAATTGAGGTCGAAGAATCTGGTAATAATTCCACAAAGAAATACAACCATATGTATGTCTGACACATCTGCCTGTAAACACAGTCAACACTTGCAGTTATAAATAACAAAGGCGAGTCTAACAAAGAAGATAACTGATACCAATTAATATTCTTGTAAAAAAATTAATTCAAGAAAATTTTAAAAAAGCAATAGTTTTTCAATTATATCAAGATATTTCTATGATTGTTCTATAGTATAATATAATATTTAACAAATACACGACATAAATAACTAGATTAAATCAAAGGCGAGAAACCATCTTTTTTATTTATTATTTATTTAATGCTATAGCGGACAACGGAGCAGGTGGGTCTCCTATATGGTGAGAGAACACCGTTGCCCATGAACAACTGCGCCACAATCCGCGCATTGGTTTTGTTGCCGGCTTTTTACGTCGACCTCCGATATCCTCACTCAGTCTGCGATACACAGTATAAGCACCGTTTCACGCTGAGTATTTTGTGAGCCCGTGCTATCACTTCGAACGAACCGGCCCAATCACTATAACAGCATGGCTCTCCCACGGGTGCGACAGCATTAAGACACTCGCACGGCCACTGTCAACAAGCCCTTCCAGAAACCGAATAAATTATAAGTTAAATTATAAAGTATAATTGTCCAGACCGGTATTCGAAATTTTTAATGTTTAATGAAATAATAACAAAATTACTTTGCTAATTCTTATATCATAGGATTATTTATATTAATAGTAAATTAATATATTTCTCAACACGTACCTACATAATATGTAGGACAGGCGCAAAGGCAGATCACCTACTTGCGTACACAAAATATTCACTGACATTGTTGCATAATTTGACAATTTAATAAATCGTACGCTAAGCAGATATAAAATACCGCAGCCGACATTGACATTGCATCAATCGTCGCTGTACGGACATGTGCGTTACATTATGTTTCAATGGAAAAATCCAATGCGCAATCGGATCTATTGGCTAACGAACGCCGAATAAAAAGCCGCCATTTTATGATATAGCGAGCAACGGATAACTACGGAGAACGAACAGACAACTGCGCCACAATACGCGCTTTGGTTGTGTTGCCGGTTTTTTAGGCAGATTGAGCGGTACAAATTCACGTGCCTGCAATATCCTCACTCACTCAGCGGAACAGAGTATAAGTATTGTTTCACGCTGGTATTCAGTGAGTGGCTCTACCACGGCTAATGCAGTGTAAAGACATTCGGCCCGGCCACTGACCGGTATTCCAACCCAACATCCCTCGCTTCGTGGTAGGCTTATAAGACCACTTTTCGGTGTTACGTGTCTACGAGGCTATTAATAAATACAATATGTACATTCCTATGCTTTGTTATATAAGACACACAACTTTTGTCAGTATTTTATACTCGCCTGTATCCAACAGGAAAAGCGTGAATAATATGTACTCATAGAACCCGACCGTTAAATCGTAAGCTCGTAAGTGGCTAGTTCGTAACTAATTTAGAACAGGGCAGCTAATATTGGCGATCTAGAACCTAAACTTAAACTTACTGCAAATAAAAATTCGCTTATTCACTCTATGTCAACAACGTATTCTGTCATGCTTTGGCCACACAGTACGCCGCGGAGACGAGAGCTTAGAAAATCTGATTGTAGTTGGGAAGACAGAGGGCAAGAGATCGCGAGGGCGTTCACTAACCTCTAATTGTGCACGGCCGTTATAGATGCGCTGAATAAAATAGGTGGAGACAGATCATCCGCTCCAAAAGCAGACCAAGCTGTAGTAGTGCTGATCATGATCGTCAGGCATGATTGACCGACTCAGAGAGAGAGACTCAATCAGGTAAGAAATTGTAACGTAATGTTAAATTTTGTTTTGTTTCGAGGATTAATAAATGCTTGAATAATTCTTATTGAATATAGAACCTTTTTACTTTACTCACCTGATTGTGTAGCGGCAGAACGTCAACCTCATGGCCGTCGTCAGGCGAGAGCGTGTGCCCCGAGGCGGGCGGCTGCGTGCGTTTGCGCTCGCCACGCCGCTCCGGCTCGCCCATGCCCCAGCCAAGAGAGTACACCATTACTTCGGTCGAGCCACCGCCGCCGCTGTCCACCTGCGACAGGATGATTTTCAATGCCGGCTAAGAACGACGCCGCTCTTAACAACCGCGGTACAATTCGCGCTTTGATTCTTGGCTTTTTACTCCGCTTAAGCGATGTAATTATCGGGATTCTATTATTTTTCATGGTATAGCGGGAAAGGAATCAGTCGGGTCTCCTTTATGGTAAGAGATCATCGCCACTCATGGACATCCGCGCTTTGATTGTTGGCTTTTTACTACGCTTAAGCGGTGTAACTAACGGGCCTCTGGTATTTTTATAATGGTATAGCGGGCAACGCAGCATTCAGGTCTTCTATATAGTAAGATATCAAGCCGTAGATGGACAGCCGCGCCACAACCGCGCTTGGATTAATGGCTTTTACGTCGCTTAAGCGATCTAATTAACTGGTCACTGGTATTTTTTTAATGCGTTGCCCACTTTTTACACCGCTTAATAACCTAATTTAGTCTCCAAATTCCTCACTCACACACTCACTCAGTATACAGAACAAGCATTGTTTCACATTGGTATTCTATACGCTCGTGGTATCACTCCGGCCTATATCGCGTCAACCTTTTTTAACAAAATATATATAAACGGTGACAAGCGAGCAAGAGGCTCACCTAGAGCAAGCGGTCCTCCCCCCTAGGACACCCTTGGCCCTTACAGAGCAGCAGGTGCGTTGCCAGCCTTTAATATTCCTTGCGTACGCTCTTTTATCAAAGTTCCCCAAGTAATGGTTTGGAAATACCCCTCTGCTGGCAGCTAATTCCACAGAAAGGTGGTGCGCAAACAATCAGCATTGCACTTGTAAAATCAAAAGTGCTTTAACCAGATAGTTGCTGCACGGTGCTGACAATCAGGAAGATATAAACATGTCTATCTTAAACAAACTGATCTAACAATACTTAGACGTTTACTTTACACAAAGAGTGATACTCGTAATTATTATTTATTGTAAGCTAGGTATCTTTGGATTGTAAACATAAAAATTTCACTTTTGTTTATAAACTGGAGACCTAGAACTGGTTCTTCTGGCTTTACGATTTTGCCGCAATGTAAATAAGTATCGATTTCAATAGACACGCGCTCTGTCATAAACTTTTTTCTGACTTTATATAAATAAAAGATTTTTTAACATATAAAACAAGGTACAGTCATCTGATGGCAACAGATCAACAACCCCAATCGACAAACGTGACGCAATCTGCCATTTTTATTACGTTAGGGTCTTTTCATTCCCACATAAGCGACTAGCATACTTGATAATCATCAGTAGCTCACTCAGCGTAACACAGGCGAAGCATATTCAATACAAAATATTATAAAATTAAAGTTTTCAATTTCAAAAAACTGTTTCGTATACATATACATGCATACAATACATGCTATTTAAATTAGCATGGTCAAAGAACTGCGTCTTATATAAATTACACTTTTGTCCGAAACACAGACCTATAAAACATTCCAAAAAAAATTCGTAAATGTATTATTGACATTCCACTCCACAGAGCATTGTACGGCCTAGAGGATTCATTTGTTTTGTGCGATTTCCTTGACCTATTGAAGATGAAGGTACGTTTTGTTACAACAGACTAATTCTTGAATAAATACACACAAAACCCTTACATATATATGCGTAAACATGAATTGCTAGTTGTTAGGCATACAATGTTTAAGTAACATAAATTTAAGGCTCAACTTGCAAACTTAAATATTTACACATCATGTAAATATGTAGTACTTATCTCTAGAATATTTTTTCCAGCGCTCTTGTGAAACCAACCGATAGGAATATGCAAAAATAGGATTCCAACGAAATAAGCTGTTGACCCTATTTATGAATATAAATCTGTATATGTAAAAGAAAGTCGTGGTAGTTGGAGCATAAATTGCTGAGGGTTCGTAATTGGAGCCGGTACGTTGCGTATCGGGCAGAATTACGTTTGCTCGGTCCACTAGTTTATTATAATAAACAATACAATATAGCAGGACAGCTAATCATTGAAGAATTAGGATTGCGCTTCATCCCAAATCATCCCGTGGGTGTCGTAAGAGACGACTAAAGGGAATACCGGAGGACGGGCAGCAGCGTCCTCCGCGGACTATATAACTGCGATCGCCAACACGCATGCCAAGCGTGGCGATCACGGCAAACACTCAAGGGGGAGGCCTATGTCCAGCAGTGGGCGTCTTACAGCTGAAATGATGATAAACAATATTTTAAAGGCCGAAACGCAACCGCGGGTCTGCAAGGGCTGGGGTATCCACGGGCGAAGCACCGCTTGCCCTAGGTGAGCCTCCTACTCGTTTACCACCATTTAAATTAAAAAAATACACATATTTTATTAAATTCAATAATAAGCTATTAATAAGTTTACCAGTTTCGCCGCAGTCGGGTAAAAGTAAGTTTCGTAAATCACTAATACCTGTTAACGTTTCAAACGGGCGAAAGCTTTAGTAAGACGGTGACCTCGACAGCCTCCAATACGATTAATGAGCCCAGTTGTCAATCAAAGACGTGCGCGCGAATACCAATTCATATTTTTAGTTTTGAAAATATACAAACAATATGTTTACATGTCCTCAACTCATATCTTACCGTCATTACAAAAACTGAAACCTTTCCAAATACTTAAATATTTAATAAATATGAAACAGTATGAAACTTAACCAAAAGACTCGGTAACCAAGAATAACGCTCACTGGTTAACGCGATCACGTTTCACAAATTTTATTTCGGCCTTGACTTTTTATACCTACCTACTTTTTCACCAAGACTTCTTACATCTTAGAGTAACAATCGCAATTATACGCTCACGTGTACTAAATTCAATATTCAGAGACTATCCACACTTTAACTCGTAGTAAATAATTACCATAACTATTATATTGTTTAATTATATACCGGTTGTTATCATTTCAATATTGAAATAGTCATTGATATACAAAGTACTGCGTAATACTGATAAATTGCGATTTTTAAACTAATATCGCATAGTGGAGTACGGTAAAATACATATAACACTCACATAAGCTGAGATCGTGTAACAATTACTTTATACTTAATAGCAATTGTTGTTTGATGTAATATAAAAAATAGAGTTTCTGATGTAACCGTAGTCCAATTTACAACAGCTCCCTATTCACTAGGCGAAAGATAGTAACAATGTCGCAAGCCACTGAACTCTCCAAACGTTTGCAAAGTAAGAACACCACGCGTCGACTAATGTTCGAACAAAGATATCGGTTCAGGCGATGTGCGGGTCTGCTCAAAACTAGTTCGGCGGGGTCTCAGCTTCGTGCAGACGGGTCAGAGAACCGGCCGACACCGCTGCCTACCGTCCTGCTATACGGTTACTGACCGCGCATCAAATAAAAATCCTTTTGTTCGTTAGGCTGATGTCAGACAAGGACATCCGGCGCGCTCTCTGGATCAAACGTGAAACGACTGGGACGTGTTCAGAAGTACAATTACATTTGCATCTGACCGGCATGTACCATGCGTTACATTGTTTTCAATGCGCAAATCACGCGATTCCAATAAGACCAGTACCAAAATAGACAGCATATGAGATATAAATATAGCATAACTCAAATAAAATGTTATTTACATTCGTAATGACGTTGAGCGCTGTTTACTTCAATTGTAGAACAGGTTCATTATGGCGCCTTTCTTAGTAACAAAGCAAAACGATTCCGAATCCAATATAGACTATTGGCGTACGTATTGTCTTATCTACCTGTGACGTAGATCTGTGCGGGAGGCGTAGCATCGATTGCGTGGTAGCAACGTTACCGATCCGGCGTCACCAATTTTAGAAGCGAACGCATCTGAGCGAAAAGTTTATTTTCGTGACGCTACAGCCCCGCCCTGTTCACCTGACAATCTCTCCGCGAACCGAGAGACAACACGCTGATGGTACGTCATTACTAGAAACAATAACGATACGTGTATTTAAATAACTGCGACGTAAATTGGAGCCGATTTCGCCTTGGCAATGGCGATCAACATCCGCTTTTAAAAAAAGAAAGTGCACTTCAAACCCGTTGTTGTTTTCATTGGAGAAATTCAATTTCGGCCTGAACTACATATTAGTAGTATAATATAATAATTAATTTATACAGAATGGTGAACGATAATAATAAAGCTACCATTGGATCGAAAGGTTTACCTCTATAACAAGGACCAACAGGAAACTCAAGAGTTTAATTTTTTTTATCGCCAAATTTACAATCATTCGTATACTAAGCAGATTATTTATTTCAAAACATTTACAAAAAATCTCCTTATAATTTTATCCAAGAGACCAGCCGTCTTCATTGTTATAGAAAATATTATTATACCTATTTATTTAAAAACAGTAGTATTGTATCTGTATGTTCTTATATTATGGTATAGTAAGTAAGTAAGGTATTTTATTGCAGAGAAACTCAGTTGGGTTTCAATGACGGTTGTTCCAAATCACTACAAGCAAAATACATCTTTTATATATATTACAACATTACCTTAAACTGTAGTAATAAAGTTACTGTAATGTAGAATATGACACACGTATTATATCGGTCCTACATAAGCCCTATATACTCACATTTGAATGAAAAGCCCTTTAAGGTGGTTTTCTTTTTTTCGACTTCCACAGAAATGCCTTTACTTTATCACCTAAACTTAAGACATCCTCTCAAGCCCAGCGGCTAGAGAAAGGCCAGTGATCAACCACTCAAGACATGAAAATAAACACTATTGCCCTGAAAATAATCGTAAACAGAGCGATTTCATTATACAGAGAGAATAAATGCATTGTTCAATATCAAGGAAATATCTTTATAAAGAGAGTCTCCTCCTCCAAAAGCATCCAAAACAATACAGACACTAGAGTATATTAAATGTATGATAGCACTTGAGTCACGTACTGTTGAATATAGTAACATTGTCTTTTATTCTTTGCAACAGAGATTACAAAGAGTTCAAACTCGAGACGTTATTATCTGGTTCAAGGAGGTTTTGAACTATTAAATGAACGCAACGTTGATACTGATACGACGGTATCTCTCATTGAGTATGAAAATAGCTTCCCACTTAAGTGTCTGATGGTATATATTAATCTCTTAATTATTATTTATTTGCTTTATGCTTGAAACACTTCGCGAAAGTAAACGCATATTGTGAACATGTTGTAAACTGCATGTATATATAGAAATCCCTCTCAAAACTGACACTGTGACAATATTGAACGAGATATCTCTCAAAGGATTTATTGTTTAACATTGTGCCTTATGTATTCTCGACTTATTAATACATATAGTTATTACAAGTAACTGCAATATACAAATTTTGTTATATAATAAATCGATGCATTCACATTGTACAGCCACTTTTACTCGTGTCGATTGGGAAAAATACCCTTATTTCCATATATTAAGAGAAATAAGCGAGCACAGAATTAAACCGGTTATGGTAGACTTAGACCGCAGGTTGTATAGGTCATATACTTAAAAGAACCGTTCACGCGAAACACGAAAAGGCTTCGGAAAAAATATTATAATATCACAAGGTATGTGTTATTAAAAATAACACTTGCAATGAAAACTGCAATTAGAACGTCCGTCTAGACTAATTTTATCACGATGCTTAATTTAAGAGTGATTACATCTGTATTTAAATGCAACATTCTAAAAAAATTCAATGATTGCTTTGTGCCAAAAGTATATTTTTGCAGAGGTATTTCCAAACCACCTGTAGACCTTCAAAAAATAAATATCACTAAAAGACCGGCAACGCACCCGCGGCCCGGCAACGCACCCGCGGCCCAGCAACGCCTGGGTGTGTCCACCGTGGGGGACCGCTTATCCTTATCCTTTACAAGGAGAGTCTAAAAGGCCGCCCAATTTTCACCCTCTTGCTAGTCTTCTTACGCACTGAACCTATGCAACGTACTGAAACCGAAATAGGTTGACATCAGGTCAGTGGGTCAGGAGACGAGCCGACACGCGACTAACATGATATATCGAATCGCGACCTGCGCAAACCTCGAAAATTATGCGCTCACAATTTTGCACCTGCCAAACTATTATTACGCTTCGATGAACAGACAGATAACATTTCAGGGCTATGTAAAAGAATTAAATCTTTATAAAAACTAACAACTATATTAAAAAACTCGGTAGTAAGAAGCGTTCGCTTCAACAATAAAGAAACAGTCTCCAGCGAGGTGATGTTTCAGGAGTGATTAAATGATGTCGGCTTATTTAAGCCAAGTTTTATAGATGCCATTTATATTCCAAAATACCTTGGGATAAAGTAAATATCAAAACAATGTTGCTATTTTGGAATATAGGTTGTTCAAAGATCAACATCTCGTGAATTTTGAAAACACTGGCGCCATTTATTTTTAAACCTAACGACATTACAAAATGATTTATTGCGTTACTGCATACAATTTTCTCGTTTTTAAAGTTCCTATTCAATTAATTGATATAAGATGCACATTGCATAAGGAAGCTTTTAGAGATTTCGTTTGTACCTGATATTTTATAAAACAAATGATTTAAAACAGTACTGCAGGGCGGAGGAAAATCTCAAAAAAGTATATTTCGCTCGTTTTTAATGAATTGATATCATCATCATCGTTTCAGCCGTAAGATTTCCACTGTTGGACATAGGCCTCTCCTTTGGACACCTTCCCAAAGAGGATCTGTTATATATGTATATACAAATATTATATAATAGTACATTTTAAATTCACTGTTCAATGCAAGTAGGTTTCTTAAAAATGTAACAATAATATAATATTTGCAAATGAACAGCCGTCTGAATGACCAATGGACTAAGATAGTTGCCAACATCTGATTCATAACTTTCATTCATGGAAACGCCATGATCACATTATTCGATAGTCTTCTAAAATATGACAAGTTTCGATATTTACACAAATTCCTACTAAAGAAATATACGGTAGTTTTTACCAAACCAATCATGCCGGGGAAACTAAAGTTAGAGATAACTTATTGTGATAATTAATCGAATATTATACATGTGAAACGATTTATTGAGATAGCCACGAACAAAATACGTGTCATAAAAGCAGCTAACGCAGTGCCGCGTGCCGATAAGAATTAAGACGATCACGTGTATAATTGAGCCACTACGGATGGAAAATACGAATGTAAAAATCGGACCTTGAGCTTGACCCATAGAGGAAAAAAACGCGATTACATAATCAAATATCAGTGGCAAGTATACCGGGCATATAAATAATTAGCAATGTTTGAACGACACGCCCGCCCACGCCTTATTTTCTTGCATGGTAACCCGTATTGTCTGGCATGTGATAGCATCAATTTAAAGCAGTCGTGCTGAACAAATGGACGAGAATAACGCCATCAAGAGAAATGTAGTAATAGAATCAAACATATTTAAAACGTCATAAGTTTTTCCGTAACTTCAATATTTAAATACATACATTTTGCACGTACAAGAGAAATTATTTTGATAATAAACAATCATAAATTTTTTAATGGTATAGCGAACAACGGATCAGATGGGTCTCCTATACGGTAAGAGAACACCGCCGCCTATGGACAACCGCGCCAGAGTCCGCGCATTTTGGCTTTTTACGCCAGTTTTAAGCGACATTTTTAAGGGCCTCCAGCATCCTCACTAACTCAGCGAAACACAGTAGAAGCACCGTTTCAAGCACAACTGCCATTTAACACTGAGTATTCTGTGAGTCCGAGGTGTCATTACGTACTTGGCCAGTTAGTGCGTCAGCATATGCTTCAGTGTGGCTCTCACAAGAGTGAAAGCTTATATTGTTAAACGACGGTGAGAAATCATCACGTTCCATAGTGTTTTTTAACACTTTAACGAAGTTTACCAATCAATTAAAAATTAACCAGCAATATTGCATTGCTGCCATCGATAACACCGCCATTGTTATGAAGTCACGCTCGGAAAAATTTGAAATTAAACAATCAAACAAGTTTCAACTCACCAAAACCGAACAGAGGTGAGGTCATAATATTGTTTGGCCGAGCAATTGGACAACATTGAAACCGATGTTATTAAATAACAATGTCGTAAAACGCACCTACTACGTTAAAACTGTTTTAACTTCATTATTTTTCAAACTAACCTACTCGTTATACAACTGATCTGAGAGCCTTGTGGCTTAATGGGTCTACCACGAAGCGAGAGGTATCGCGATCGAATCCCGGCCCGAACATAAATAATAATTATTTATTTGGCCTCTGGAAGGGCGTGACAGTGGCCGAGTCTCTCTGTCCGAGTCTTAATACTGTCACACCCATGGGAGAGCCATGGTGACGCACTAATTGGGCCGACTCGTCCGATACCACGCACTCAAAGAATACTCAGCGTGAAACTTGTGCTGTGTTTCGCAGTGAGTGTCGGCAACACGACCAATGCGCGGACTGTGGCGCGGTTATCCAAGGGCGGCGGTGTTCTCTTACCATATAGAAGACCCACCTTCTCCGTTGTCCGCTATACTATTAAAAAAACTGATACTAGCATATCATTTATGTTTTAAGTCATTGTATAAAAAATTCAAATAGGTTGTAATTTATTAGAATAGAATAAAAGAATATAAAATACATAGAAGACACAAGATGCATGGAAACTTCTGAACATGAACATGAAAATGCATGTACTTTTTAAACTAGCAAACATAAATAAACCGAATAATGTAAATTTGGCGATAAATTTTTTTTGAGTTTCTTGTTGGTACTTCTCGTTGAGCTATATCTTTCGAACCAATGGTAGCTTTACTATAATTGTAAATTGACTTGCAAAAGTGCCACTTATGCGGCTTATTTGAATAAATGCGTTTGAATTTTAATATTGGACAAAAATACATTTTACTTAATTTAACGCTTCATTCTTATTAGAAGGTTCAGATTGTTTTTTGACAATATGAAAGCAACGGATCAACATTTACAGAGCAAAAATACAGCACATGAGTTTGTTTGGTTGAATGATTATCTCGGAAACAATTCTTTCTGGGTTATTTAGTTTACGGATTTTACAGGTCTGGGTACAGACAGTTATTTCAGGTTTATAGAGGTAATTTATGTTTATTTTCTACATACTATTATAAAATTAAAGATTTATTAGTTAATTAGGCTATAAGCCGGAATTGCTTTTGATTTCTAATGTCAAGGGTGTCTAATGTCAATTCGAGAAGGGTTAGCATTATTAGATACACAACCCATATAATATATAACAATATGAAGCATTAATTGATACGACAACACCAATTCATATTGTGTTCTAGTCATGTATAGTACATATATAAATAGTATGTCTTAGGAAATCCATTAATACGAAGACTAATCTTATAAGCCATCTTAAAAGCTATTTCCTATACTAGAGTATTCTATCCATCTCTTTGAAGCAGAAACGAAAACCTAGTAACTACGAATCAGTACTGTCCGCGAAACTTAATAACAACTCATTGCTCAACCAGAGAAGGCAATCTTTGACCAGCTAACGGAATATTCCATAAAGCTTTCTAGAGCCTGAACAACGCTTACGACATCGCAACAGAGGGACGTCGGTATTCCCAATGTCACTTTCACTAGTGTTCAGAATTCTATGCACAATAACATTGCGATTACATTTAAAATAAAAGGTCGACCACGGCATGATATACAGGAATATCTTAGATCTACCTTAGATCAGATTTAAATTGTAATACAACTTCACTGAATTATAAAAAAAATAAAGACGCTGGGTGCAGGTCGCCTCCGACAGGTATTCATGGAGGTCCAAGTGGGAGGCCTATGTCCAGCAGTGGACGTCTTACGGCTAAAATGATGATGGTGATAATGACAACTCCGCTCTTAGTAAAGTGGTGGTGCCAATTATAAAGACATATTCAATCGAGGTGGATAAAATGAAACAGTCAAATAAGAATATTTTTATCAGTTTCCTCCTTCACTTCCGATGCATTACAGGGTCATTGGCTGTTAATTCGCAGCCAAAATTTATTACCTAAGATTTAACTCTCAAGAGCACATATTGGAGATATCTTTAGGTATTTTAAACAACCGGTAGTACTTTTAAAATGAGAGATTACGTAACAGAATGGCAATGTAGCACAATCAAGTTACTGAACAACGCAGAAGAATTAGCAGATGCAAAAATCAAATGTGGTTTGTAGAACTGTTTTTAAACAAGTAAACAACTACGCAATTTCTAACCTTGTAGGTTCGTATATTGTTTCAATAGATATCGTAACAATTTGATTAAGATAATTTTAAGCTGCGCGAACAAATAGTAACAAGGCGGAAAGCCAATAACTCTACATCTGATAGCAATGACATTCAAATCAAGGCAATAAAATAAGGTTGTTGAACCATCAACCTCACAACAACAAAACAAAAAAAAACTAAGAGCATTTAAATAAAAACCAAACCAGAGCCTCAACTGAATACAAGCTATACGAATCATTGCGCTACTCACTACTTAAGTAAAACCGAACGATAATTTACATATAAAATTGTTTTGAATTTTCAATAGTAGTGTTAAAAGCAGGAACGTATAGAGATAGTCAAAGGCGATGGCCATGAACGTTACAAACATTTGGTGGAACTCAACACATTGATACATAAAACAAGTCAAATAACAGTACGTATAATGTAGAATATTAAACATCAAAACATAGGAATTGCGGTATTTATAAATATATATTGTATAAGTATACATGATTAGTGAATAGAAAATATGTATATAAGAATGTGAGAAATTAATTAACATACTTGACAATAAACTTCCTTTAGCCCGCTCGTGGTGAAATCCCGAATTGGAACAGCTTCGCGACGTAATATTATGGTACTATCAAAAGCACTAAACACTGCTACTGACACAGAATATTACAAAACGAGTAGGTACCAAACTAGGTAGAGTGTGATGAACGTTCTGACACACTTCGAAAGCAAGACTCCTTGGAATATCACAAAAGAATGCATAAGCAGTACGAAACTGGTTTTCACTTGCGTTGCTTCTGTATGTATAAAACGAAAATAATATTAAAAAATACAGTATCGAACGCGCGAACACTTGCTTTAGCTGGCGTTGCGCGCTAGCGACTGAGACGACTCGGCACTCGCGAACCACGAATCAATGTTAGGTATTGTCGTTCATAGTGTGCCCCTTATCTGTACACAGCATGCACACAGCCACAACAGCAGACCGAGGGAATGTCTTGCTTGTCAATCTTACTCGTTCGACCACTAACATAAACTGTGCCTTAAAAAAACTTGATTAGTTTAAAAAAACATAAAAATACAATCAGGAAAATAATAACATACTGCTGCCTAGTAAAAGAGTAATAACAGAGAATAGATATTTATTTTTGAGATCCTCGTAGGTTAATGGTTTTAAAAGTGTACCATGTAGTTCGAGGTTCGGGTTCGAAGCCCAGTTCGGACGAATATAATTTAATTTATAATTTTTTTCAGTCTCTCGAAGGGCTTGACAGTGGCCGCCCCACATTCTTAATAGTGTCGCACCCGTGCAAGAGAGCCATGCTGAAGCATATGCTCACGCAATAATTGGACCGGTTCGTCCAAAGTGATTCCACGGGCTCACAAAATACTCAGTGCGAAACGGTACTTTTACTCTGTTTCGCAAAGTGAGTGAGGATATCGAAGGCATTTAAAAATGCCGCTTAGGCGGCGTAAAAATTCTACAACACAACCATGGCGGTGTTCTCTTACCATATAAGAGACCCACCTGCTCCATTGTCCGTTGCAGAATAAAAAAATACATATAAGAATCAAGGAATAAATGGGAACAAATTATTAAAGATAGATCAACTATAGTTTATCCGTATTAAAAAAAAACATAAGCTGTATCATAATATGATACGTTGAATCTAAATAAACAAAGTCTTTCATTGTATCCGTAAATGTCCAGAAATGTCTGTAAAATACTAATTTAATTGCATTACATTTTGAATCCGCGCTGTTTAAATTTTAACAGGAAAAATTGTATTGACGAAAGAACTAAATTTCATTAAACGTCAGTCATACGATAAGGAAAACGAAAATCTTTTGCCGTTGTTAGTTATTGAAGTATCACATTGAATATCACTGATTAATAATTTATAATGTTACTCATTATTTTGTGTACTTTAAAGGGAACATCATTGGCGTGTTTCTATTGCAATCTATTTTATTCAGAACAAAAAAATGTATCCATTACTTAATGAAATTGACGTATTAATCAGTTAATGTTCCTGCTTTATCGAAATAGATATCAAAGTATTCTCTACCTAGGGGACTCGAACACTCTGACCTTGAAGCTAGACGGCGACTGTAAAAGATCTATTATTTTACAATTTGAAAACATGTAAAAAAATCAATAATATGGTAATATTATATTAATAAGTAGAGGGTTATAAGGTATAGCGGACAACGGAGCAGGTGAATCTCCTGTATGGTAAGAGAACACCGCCGCCCATGAACAATCGTGCCACAGTCCACGCATTGGTTGTGTTGTCAGCTTTTTACGTAGCGTAAGCGGCATTTTTTAAAAGGCCTCCGATATCCTCATTCAGCGAAACACAATAGAAGTATCGTTTCAAGTACCACTATCATTTCACGCTGAGTATTCTGTGAGCCCGTGATATCTCCGGTCGAACCGACCCAATTTGCGTGACAACCTGGCTCTCCCACGGGTGCGACAGTAAAGACACTCGTCCGCCCACTGTCAAGCCCTTCACAGAGACCGAATAAATTATATATAAATGTCGATTGAACCCGATACCTCTCGCTTCATTGTACATTTTTAAAACCATTAAGCTACGAAGCTCTCATAAATGAACAATAACATTCTCATAATCTAATAATTCGAAGTAATATCGCCATTTTAATCAGTTGGTTATCAACAAAACACTTGTGATGTCACCGATTCTATAACAATATCGTTGAAATGAAAACAAAAATACTTTTCGCAGTCGCAAACGATTTTTATTAGAAATACCAAGAAAATCATACATACGAAAAGTATTAAAAATACCAAGACCGGCTAGATTCATTCACTCTTACATAGCGTAATAAAATTTCATAGCGTTATTTTATAACATTACAAATCGATTTCTGACTATTTTTATGGAGCGTTCATAAAAAAAAATCATGTTCGCCGCACATACAATAATCATCATCATCAGCCTCTCCAGTCCACTGCTGGACATAGGCCTTCCTCAAAGACGCCCATCTATAACGATCTTGATCTAGCGGTTGCCAGCGACCTTCATGAGATAGTATTTCCATTGCGTGGCGGGACGTCCCACTCTGCGTTTTTCGGTACGCGGTCGCCACTCGAGAACCTTTTTTTCCCATCGGTTGTCGGTTCGTCGAGCGATGTGGCCAGACCATTGCCACTTCAACTTACATATTCAATATATTACGATTATTATATAGCTGAGATATATTTAAATACAAATAAACGAGTAATAACTTTTTTTTATTGTATAGCGAACAACAGACCAGGTGGGTCTCCTTATATGGTAAGAGAACACCGCCGCCCATGAACAACCGCGCCACAGTCAGCGCATTGCTTGTGTTGCCGGCTTTTTATGCCGCTTAAGCGGTTTCACGCTGAGTATTCTATGAGCCCGTGTTATCACTTCAGACGAGCCGACGCAATTACTGCGTCAGAAAATGCTTCAGCATGGCTCTCCCACTTGTGAAAATAACTATAAATATACTGAAAATTACTCTAAGCGTGAACCGTAAACCGTCTAACATAATAATATTGAAGGTTAGAGCAATTTTCAGAATAAATATTGTAATATATTTTTGAATAAATCAATATAAAAAGGATTTATATGCCATTTATAAACGTATTATGATTCTAAGATGTTACCTCGTTGAACTGTTCGATGATTTGTGTGGCAATGTCACTAATATCAGCGGTGTGTTCTGTCGGAGACGTGTGGCGAGCACCTGAGATCAACATGATTTAAATCAAAACTAGCGTCAGAGCGAATAAGCATTTGATAAACCAGTGATACCGTAACAGATAACACAATCCAGGTCTTTGTGCTTTATCGCTTCAAAAGTCATAATAACGAGTCTAGTCATCGATTTATTTATAATATTATATCGTATATTAATGCCATAGCAATTTCCCACGACCTTATCATTGATTTTTATAAAAATACTAGCTTACCCCGACAAACGTTGTCTTGCCACATACATTATCAAGGACTTTTGTTTATTCTACAGCGGGCAACGGAGCAGGTCTTCTATATGATCAGAGAACACCGTCGCCTATGTACAACCGCACCACATTCCGCGCATTGGTTGTGTTTCCGAGTTTTTACGGCGACACCTTTAAGGGCGTCCCTTATCCTAACTAACTCTGCGAAACACAGTTCAAGTAGCGTTTCATTCTGAGTATTCCGTAAGCCCGTGGTGTCACTTCGGACGAGCGGGCCCAGTTAGCGCGACAGCATTTGCATAAAAATATGAAGCGAATTATGTTCTGTCTTAGGGCGGTTGTACTCTCATCCCTATCCAATTTTAATCCATGATTTTTACTCACTCACTCACACATAACTTAGCCGTCATACTAAATGTAGGCATTGTGTTCGCGTGTGTAACTGTGTGCACGTGTGTTTAGGTGTAAGATAGTCATCTAGTAGTAGGTATATCGCAGAGCAGCCACGAGAAGCAAAAACAACTTTCTTAAATCAAAACATGTCAATATTTAAAAAGAGTATATATTTACTCTAGTTATTTCGTAAATATATTTCATCACGTATCTCGTTTGTAAAGCATTACTTTATAACACTAAAGTACTAAGTAAGTAATAAAATTAAATATCATATTATTATTATCATAAAAGTTATACTGATGCACAAATTGGGCCCGCTCCACCGAAGTGAAATTTTACTTGTGCTGTGATTCGCTGAGTTAGAGTTGATATTAGAGGACTCTGAAATTATACCGCTCAAGCGGCGTAAAAAGCTGCTAACACAACCAAAGCGTGGACTGGAGCACGGTTTTCCATGGGTGAGGTCGAACTCGTACCATAGAAGATACGCACTTGCCCGCTATACAATAAAATAAAAAGATTTTGCGAAAACAATACACAATTTGAAAACTCGGTGAGCGATTGACATTCAGTGACACAATTGGCAAAGAAATCTTCCCGCGTCCTGGACTCCAACCCACTTATATTCTATTGTTTGTACTCAAATTAAACTGAATGAAACGTTTATGTAAAAATAATAAACATAAATAACAAAACATTGGATTTATTATATAATTAATTTAAATCCTAACATTAATTAACCTTAACTTATCGGTGAAATAATTTGAATAAATTCGCGTGCTCAGTATGATTAACTAATCTTATCGACATTATACATCACTAATTGAACTTCCAAAAAAAGCAACATAAAATTAAATGTTTTGTGTACTTGCAAAATAAGTACCTACCTATCTAATCGAATTTACAATGTTAAACCGTATGTGTCATGAGCAATTTTTGTGATATTTACAATTTTTTTTGATATATGGTATGAGATAACAACTGCCCATAGACAATCATGCACCACTATCCGGGCACTGGTTGTGCTGCCGATTTTTTTTAATGGTATGGCGGACACGGAACAGGTGGGTTTCCTATATGGTTAAAGAAAACCGCCGCTTGCGCCACAGTCCTCGCATTGGTTGTGTTGCTGATTTCTTACGCCACATAAGTGGCAACTTTAAAGATTACCATCATATGTAAATACCAAACAAACTACTTAGTAATCAATCTATAATATACCAGACAATTCACGATCGATCTTGAAGTTTATACAAAATTCATGAGTGCTCTAATTTCGAGCGAAATAACACATTCAAGGTTTGAACAAGTCTTGAAAGGTTTTCGTTGCTTAAATAAAAACAGATATTAATACAAAAGCTATTTCCTCCGTTGATTTATTTGAAAAAAAACCTACTATTGAATATTGGAACGATCACGCGAAACTCGGGTTCTCAACTTAAAACATTCACGTTACATTCTGACCCATGTTTCAGGAAAATGATTTCGAAAAAATCTCATACAATGTTTTGCACAAGATAAACACAATAAAAGTTTTTTAATATAGGACTATATTGCTGATATTTTTTTTTATAAAATCAATGGCTACCGAGCAGGAGTTTTACCTAGGACAAGCGGTCCTCCGCCCATAAGGGAGTGCGTTGCCATCCTTTTACGAATATGTACGCTTTTTTATTGAAGGTCCTGAAGTCGTATTCGTTTGGAAATACCCCTGCTAGCAGCTGATTCCACAGACAGCTGGTACGCGCACAAAATGCCTTAAAAACGTTCAGTTGTGGAACGACAAACATCGAGGTGAAAATGCTTTAAGAGGTTGTATTCTGCTTCGATGTTCGAATGTGAAATTTAGCAGCAGGTATCAATTCAAACAGCTCCTCCGAACGTTCCCCGCGATAAATGCGGTAGAAGATGCTGATCGAAACAAAATCTCTACGCAACGACAAACGCCAAAATTTATCAGAATTGATTATTGTTAGAATATTATTTCATTAGAATTAATTCAAGCTTTACAAATCCAAAAAGAATATCCTTGATAAAATTTTCAGCGCACCGTATCCGCATCCACTCGAAAACAACAGAAATAATCATATATATATATATATATATATATAGCCTTTATGATTATTTAACACCTATTCTGAATTTGGACGGTAGCCTATAAAAACACAAACCGAACTATTTGAGTCGACACTTAGTGTTGGCGAGATGTAAATAATTATAATAAACAAAATATAACTCATGGTCATATATATATCATCGTCATCATGATCATTTCAGCCGCAACACGTCCACTGCTGGACATAGGCCTCCCCCTTGGACTTCATTGAATACCTGTCGGAGGCGACCTGCATCCAGCGTAATCCGGCGACCTTTATAAGGTCGTCTGTCCACCTTGTGGGTGGACGTCCCACGCTGCTTTTTCCCGTCCGTGGTTTCCACTCTAACACTTATCATCTATTATTATATATATAATCATATTAAATTCAATAGAAACGGAAACAAAATTACAATTTGCATAGCAAACACAATACAGATTAAGTAGAGCTTTGAGGTACACAGAGCGTTTTATGCAAGAGACGGCGGGCGTATGCATAATTTAGTATTAAAACCACAATGTTAGCACATAAGCTAGCAATTTGAAAAGGAGTCAGATAAAATATAGTTGTATATATATAATATTGTTATGGTAAAGAAAATTCTTAATCTGTACACTATGTTTAATTGTTTGCATACACTATGAATACTCATAGGACTAAAGATAATTTAAAACAACTATATCTATTGGTATCATATACTGACGCACTAATTAAACTCACTGAATACCACCGCGAAACACTGCATGTAGTGTGTTTCTCTGAGTGAGTGAGGATATCGGGTGCCCGTGAAATTGTACCGCTCCAACGCAAACAACCGGCAACACAACTTATGCACAGATTGTTGTCCGGTTGTACATCAGCGGCGGCGATGGCCTTAGAAAATACCCGCCGGCTCGATAAAATAAATATTAGATAAACAATCAATAAAAACGTCAAGAATGATTTTCAAATATAATCGACAAAATACATTTAATACAGCCCACGCGAAGAGAACGATTTCTATTTGGTAAAATATAATAAATTGAACGAAGGCTTTCCGCCTACGGTTAGGGCGGCGTGTTTTCAGCGAACCTCCGCATTGATCCGCCCACGGACTCAGCGTTTATTCCTACGCCCCCGCAGTTTGGGTAGGAGAATCTTAGCTTCGCTTGGTGACGTCATAGAATCAGCTGTGGGGGCAGAACATAATACATGCGAGTTATCAGGACACAATTTGATATACTTAAATCAGGGCATAAGTGAAACACAATTTGAATCAAATAGGTACAATTAATTTACTTTAAAGATTTTCTATAACTTAGTATATATAACACTATTTAATGAAAGATATTGAACATATAATTTTAATTTGGTAAGATTTAATATATATTTCATTTGGGTCATCACAAGTGATGTAACAAAAAAAGGAAAAAAAAATACGTAATTAAATACGTAAATGTAAATGAAGACAGATCATTACAAATGTTTCACAGAAAAATCATAGAATATTAATATTATATTAACATTTAAAATAGAATATTAATAATTAAGTAAATAGGAGATATTTACTTTATTTTATTTAATTATATTAATTTTTAGATTATATAATAATCATTACTTATGTGTAATGTGAAATCTCTAACTATATAATTCTTTAAACAAATTAAATCTAAGACAATTATAAATCTAAATTAATAACGTAGCTTTAATTTAAAAAAAAACCTCCATTCATTCTGCATCTGCATTCTTTTTTTTCATAAATCAATCAGTCTGTCTTCTGTGCAGACACATAACCCCAGTTGGACTGCGGATGCGTTGCCAGCTTTTTAGACGTATTTATTTGGAAATACTTCTGGAAGTAGAAGTTTCCACAGAGGGTCGGTTGACGAGCGGAAATTCCTTATAAACGGTCGTTTCAGAGCCATGATATTACAGTTAGAGCCGCAAACTTGTTGAACTCACAAATCCATTTTTATTAGGTGATTGTAAATAGAAAAACCGACTTTTCCAAATGTATATCCAAGGTAAAAATTTATCTCATTGCGTAATAGGATTTGTGACTGCTAAAATTCATGTAAGGTTAAGCTATTCAGTCGCAGTGCGTACATTCGTATTAGTTTGAAACCTCTCTTTGCCTTAAGAGGCGATTTATATATTATTAAACTAATTTAATTTATATAGACGTTCATCCTTATATATGTCGCAATCAACTGGTTGACTCAGCTATTTGATCGAATGACTAGCGTGTTCATTGAATGACGACATTCAATTGAATGACCAGGCCGAACGTTGACTGAACAAGCGTCACTCAACGTTCAACTAGTTATCGGTTTGTAGCATAACAATTAAATTGAATTGAATTGAATAAAAATTAAATTGACGTAAAATCAGCCCAGTAAGATTGTAATTTAGTTAATTTTTTCCCACTGCGGCGTTACTAGTCACCAAAACAAAAATGGCGTCAAACACTTCGCATATACAGCACTGTGTTGATATTTTTGATAAATTTTACTTTAAAATGACTTAATTTTAAGAAGATAATGTGACAGCACAGATTTAACTATAGCTAACCTGACCTAAACATATTTCGGCCTTATATCTCATTCAATGGCTACAGTAAATCATAAATGACGTTCACTCAAGACGTTGAACGTTACATTCATACATTCAACTACTTGACGAGTTGTCCTTTAGTCATTCAACTAAATGTCGTCAGTCAATGAATGCGCCAGTCATTCGATCAAAAAGCGGATCCAACCAGACGACTGCCACATATACAAATCTATATGTATTTATCGATTTATTGACGTTTTCGCCTACTTCATACCGTCAGATCTGGTTATACGGTAACTACACGCCTATCAGACACTGTTGATAAGATTACAGTGTGAAAAATAAATGTCATAAGCTATTTTCAACGATTCAAAATAAACAAATATATTTTCGCACACGCACTCAAATTTCATTCGGCCTGTTACTAATGCGCAATAAATATTTCTGTTTTTCCATTTTTCAGTTTAAGCGATAATAACACCGCTCATCAAACCAAAATAAATGTTATAAATTGTACCTTATATGTAAAAAAAATATATTCGGTATTTTTACATTCGCAACCGTGGGAGAGCCATGCTTCGGCATAAGCTGACGCATAATTGGGCCGGCTCGTCTGAAATGATACCATAGGCTCACAGAATACGCAGCGTGAAACGGTACTTGTATTGTGTTTCGCGAAATGTGTGATTAGAAACATTTAAAAATGACACATAAGTGGCGTAAAAAACCTGCAAAACAACCGATGCGCGGACTGTGGCGCTGTTGTCCATGGGCGGCGATGTTCTCTTACCATATAGGTGACCCCACCCGCTCAGTTATCCGCTATAAAATAAAAAAACAATAGTAATGTATAACTTGACAGAGCACCCTTACTTTATGTTCTAAAATTTGTTGCTCTGAACAACATCGTTATAGAAGTGAAATCTTATATAGAGAGAATAAATTTCAATCTGTATATTCACCGTCATACAAGATTTATCGCTATAAGGAGAGTCGTATAAAAGCGTCTACTGTAAAACCGGTGTGGTTCAAAAAAAACATTAAATATGTATATAATTAATTAATTTATGTAATTCTATTAATAATAACCAATCTCGGTCATTTATTGGTACAACATAAGTAAATTTCCGATACAAGTTCATGTTCAATACTCAATCAAAAGCCCGAATGTCAAGTGACAGAGAAGACCTATTGAGCAGCTGAAACGAACAATGCCAAGTATGAAGTGGCCTGGGGAGGCCTCGGCCTTGTTGCTGGAGTGCGTAGGGTATAGAGCAGTGACGTCATGAGCCTCGGCGGTTTGTCATGCGCAAGAGAAGCCTGCATAAAAACCACCTGAATCAGTCACCTCAATTCGAACGTAATCTATGACTTTGTAGCGAACCGAAACGTTAAATTCAATAAAACCATGAGAACTCACAGCATACGTAGAGAAAATTGCCAAGTGAATAATTGTTTCGCATTGAACCAGATTAGATGGATTTAAGCATACAATAGAGAGTAACGCTTTTTAGATCGATTCAAATAAGATAAGTAGTAAATCGAATACATATATTCACAATTTTCAAAATTCAAGTCATAAACCGTTTTTGAAAGGTCTTTGAATAACAAATTTGTTGCCAATTTCTTATTTCAACTATAGAATGTTTCATAATTGTTACGCATTATTAAATTTTGTTTAAAATTACTTCGGTAGCTCAACTGATACTTCCAGAGCGACAATTCTCATAACATATTAGATTTCAACGACTTAATTGTAATACTGTGAAGCACAACTAAGCATTCTCGGAGTAAAACGATATCTGTGTTTATCGTTCACGGTATTAAAAGTAAGCAGTTTTGAAACATCTTTCGAGTGCCTCGTAGCTAAGTGTTTTAATAAGTCTACCATGAAGCGAGAGGTATCGGGTTCGAATCCCTGTCCGGACAATTATAAATGATAATTGAATTTATAATTTATTCGATCTCTGGAGGGCGACGAAAGTTGCCGGGCGTCTCAATACTGTCTCACCCGTGGGAGAGATATGCTGAAGCCTATACGGACGCACTAATTGGGCCGGCTCGTCTGAAGTGATACCACGGGCTCACAGAATACTCAGCGCGAAACGGTACTTCTACTGTGTTTCGCAGAGTGAGTGTGCATGTCGGAGGCCCTTAAATAGTGGCGCTTAAGCGGCGTAAAGAGCCGGCAATACATACAGGAGACCCACCTGCTCCGTTTTTCCGCTATAGAATAAAAAAAATAGAAGCGAAACACAGGTATATAGCAGTTTTTTTATAAGACCTTGAATGAATATTAATAGGTACTTAACCAAAGAGCATAAAAATATAACGATACAGAAATGGAGTATCGATTGACGGCGATGGACTTAAACGTGGAAGCTGTATTCCTTTGTTTTTATTTCCAATTGTTTTCAAATGACAGCGAATTGTATATTATTAATGTCTTAATACATTCTAACTATAGTTAAGGATTTTTTTCTGTATAGAATTATCTCTTTTTTATGGTACAACGGACAACAGAGCAGCTGGATTTCGTATAAGATAAAAATGCCGCCCGTGGGCAACCGTGCCATAAACCTCACTTTGGTTATGTTGCTGGTTTTTTACGCCGCTTATGCGATATAATTTCAAGGGCCTCTGATAACCTCACTCACTCAGCGAAACATTGTACTACTAATGTTTCACGCTGAGTATTTTGTGAGCCCGTGGTATCACAACAGACGAGGCGGCCTAATGAATGCGTTAGCATATGTTTCAGCGTGGCTAACGACGAATCTTTAAAAAGCGTATAGTAGCATCGAGATTACAGTTAGTTGTACCGGTTCAGGTATTTTAATTTAGCATAATTGCGTGCTAAACGTTATATACCTGTATGTATCATGCCATCGAACTTTGACTTTTTATTCGCGAAGCCGCACATTCCATCGTCATCTCTGTCGAATTTCTGGCATTACTCCAAAGGAATGTAATAAATAGCGAACGCGGGCGCCAGATACCCGATATAACAGTAAGCGATCATGACGGAAATGGTGCACTTTCAATAAATTTCATTGCACATAAAAACACCGAACGATAATTTTCACGTAGCACGAGTCCGCGGTGACACATTCCGGACGAAAATATGTTTGATTACTTTGGCAGCTATAATGAGTTCTTTATGCTTTTTATTCAAATCAACCATTTTTAATACTGGAGAGTAAAACATCCTTCGAGGAGAGCGTTGCAAACAGCGATAACCATTTTTAAATGTAATTACGATCAAAACCTATCATAACGACATCCTTCACAACGACCGATCGGTTATCATCGCAGCCAGATTGCTAGGTCCCGTCCGAATTTCTAATAAATTATTTAATTAACATACCGCCTATAACATAGAATAAATATAAATAATTCAGCTGCGACGCGTTCCCAACACAAGTATCTAATGATTACTTACTGGGAAGACTTCGCCACGAAAATATTGTAAATAATTTTTATACATATTATATATACACAGTGTAAAGTCCATGTAACGTCCCTCAATTAAACGACAAACTCCCTAAAGCGTTGAAATCAATTGGCTTTAGTTGGTTTAGCTTGTCTTCCATCCACCTTTTCTTCTC